>JAUEKV010099855.1:0-18543 GCA_031833985.1 Ancula gibbosa
GAGAGAGAGAGAGAGAGAGAGAGAGAGAGAGAGAGAGAGAGAGAGAGAGAGAAACAGAGACAGAGTCAGAGAGAGGGACAGAAACAGAGACAGAGACAGAGACAAAGAGAGAGAGAGAGAGAGAGAGAGAGAGAGAGAGAGAGAGAGAGAGAGAGCAGACCAGAACAGAACAGAACAATGTCTTGTCCGGAATCGTCCAATATCTTACCACCTTGTGCTTGGTTTCCTTGAGGTATACGAGGTATGCAGATAATAATATTACATGTATGAAGAAACGACTAAACTTCGACAACCTGTTTCACGAACCGTATGGCTGTGACTGTGTAGTATAAACTTGGCGGTTCAAGGGACAAAACTATGTAGATAAAATGTAGCTTTATTTATAACCTCCCTTATGCCGACGGTAAATTATAGATCGTTGAGGTATTCTTGCTTACTTAGATCGACTAGATTCTATTTCCTCTTCGCCCCGGGCTGCAACAGTACTCCTCCAGCACACACAGGTTGAACGTGACAATCCAGCTTCTATTGCATCTCTTTCAACCGGTGGTTTCCATGTCTCTATTGGACTTCCCACTTTTCTTTTCCCCTGGGGATTGCGCTCTAGTGCCTTTGTGGTCACATTTGCCGACTCCTTCCGAAGGTTGTGTTCATCCGTATTTCCCCATCGACACCTCTTTCTCCGATTGGAATATGGATGGTCTTCTTCCATAGTTCACTGTTGGGGCACCTTGTCAGTCGTAGGCGATTGCTGACAAAAAGCTGGAGTTTATTGGCGATCGGATTTGTCCTTCTCCACTATACACGTTTCCGAACCGTATTCTTACTTATTGCTCCATTAAATTGATGGAACTTGCTCCATCGACAAACATCTGACCGGTGCCATCTCAAGACTGCAATGTGGGAGGGAATGCCGTGTTCTGAATTTTCACCAGCTACGTCTGCCGTTTGTCGTCGGTGCATATTATTATTATTATTGTTATTATTATTCTTTGACGAAAATGGTATGGTCTGACCAATGACCATCAGTTCCCGGCGTTTTTGTGGTTTTACATTGAGAGTGCTTCCCAAACAGCAACAGCAAAAACAAGAACAGCGAGAATAATAGCAACAACAACAGCAACAACAACAACAATAGAGCTCTTGCGTATCCCCAGTTCCTATGGCGGCTTGAAGCGGAACGAGTGATCAATGAACACCACCTGGAGAAGATGCCAGTTTCTCGCAAGTTTACTTTCCCAGCAGTGTTGATGCTGGTACTCACTTGGCACCTGAGTGAAGAGAGGAAAAAAGAGTCAAGTGTCTTTCCCAAGGCCACTACACCATTTTAATCATGAGTCCAAAGCCCTAAGCTCTCGACAAATGCGCCTCCCTTCTAATGATATATTAATGAAAACAATGTTTACTCGGGTCTGGTATAATAATATGAGATATTTTTATTTGAAATGTTGAGATGATATTATATTGTGTCCCTTATTTGCAGGAAAGAAGACAACAATGCGCTACATTTCACTTCTCTTCTCATTTGTTTAGTTCTAGATGTTTCTTTTATCTTTTCTTGAGATGCAAAACTTTTTTCATTTTATTTTTAAAACGGCTTAAGGGGCGAGACCCCTTTCTGGTTGGAGAGTCATTAGCACAATTCTGATGGTCGATAGCCGTCATGTCTATGGGGCTGTGATGAGGCTTCAAGGCCGATGATTCAAGCTGCGCGTCGTTGTTTTGTTTATGTTTTTGTTGAATGGTCGTGGTTTCATTGAATTCTGATGTCGCACCGGTCATCTCTTGACCTGAATTAGCCTTGCTCGGGCTCTTACTCTGATGGACTTTGCCTTCGTGGTGATACACTGGGATGCTGAGGTTCATCAGAGGCCCGGAGATGACCACAGTTCGAGTCTGGTCCTTGCTGGAGGTCACCTTGCCGTGTTTGTATGTCCGTCTCGAGGGGTAGTGGTACACATCGACAGGTATTTGGACTGGTCGCGTTTTTTTAGTCAGAAATTCACGGACAATGTCCATCGCTGACCCTTTCTTCACCTGAACGGGCAGATGTTGGCACTTGTCGTCGTAACTGTCCACTTTATCAACGACAGTGTTATGTAAGCTGCCAGACACGATTTGATTATCATGGTTAGAACAATCTCGGCTGGATCCGGAACCCCCTTCATAACGGGGGCGTTGCTCACTCAGACACCTCCTGCCTCTAAAAGATCTGTGTTGCCTGGTAGGACTAGGATCATTAAGGTCTTTTTGGTTATTAACAGTCACCTCGATGCCTAATGAACTGTTAGTGCTCACGGACCTTTTGGTATTGCTCGGGTCACCGACGCCCTTTTGTGATTTGCGGCTGCGAGTCTCTGTAGGACTGTGCTCATTCACTGACATATTATTATGGTATGACAGAAGACTCTGGTCACTGGAATATCGTGGGTCATGTGTGTAGCTCCCTCTGCCTATAGAGCTCTTTTCACTGGTGAGTCTCAAATCATCATGATTCACTTTTTCCGAATTTCCCCTATCTGAACTTCCACTATATTTGGAATTTTCCTTATCTTTGGAACTTCCCCTGTCTTTGGTACTTCGTATTGCGGTATAGTCATGCGATCTACCCACATATTTGTGTCGCGTTTTCGAACTGCCCGTCCTGTGTAATGAGATATCGATAACATTATTTCTGTTCGATGCATGCGACGACCATACTCTACCAGGGCTTATCATCTTAACCATGTCAATATGATCAATGTCTGAGTTACCCAATTGCGTGCAATTGCAGGCAAATCTCTCCTTCAGAGACAAATGAGATTCATCCAAACCAGGACCATTGTCCATATCGACAGGATAACGAGATCTTTCATTTGTATCCCTTGTATTGGTCTGCTGTATTTTAGAATGGCTTTGTTGATAGATATCAAAACACAGTGGCTTATCATTTAGTGTTTTGTAAGATCCCTGGTGATGTATTGCTTCCGCCTCTTCGAAACTTTGAATATATGCACATTCTTCCATTTTCTTCATCCCGCGACCCGCTCTATAGTTGACTGCGTAGTTTGTAGCTTGTTCTCCTTTCCCAGAATTTCTTAAAAATGTATTCCGGTTGGTATAATTGTAATTGTTGCCAAGTTGCTCGGAATCGTGTTTGCGCTTCGATATGTTGAGGAATGTTAGGTGCGGTTCTCCTTTACATTGCTTTTCTAACACACCTAGCCTTTCCCCATCTGGTGTGTCGAACCAAGAATGCGCAGTCATTAACGGCGAAATAGCCTTGCTGTCAGAGAAAACGCTCCTCCGTGGCGGGCTGTAAAGTGAGCCTTGGGGAGAAAGACATTTCTCACAACGCAATGGATCGGCTTGTCCAGGTTGGCATGAACGGAGATCGATTCTTTGGTTTGGAGTTAAATTATCTGAGGCTAGCACCCCAGACTCAACTGAACACTTTGACGAGGTGAACAGTTGGTGGCTATTCGGAGTATCAAGACGATATGGGTGGAAGCGACAATGGTAACCAACGCGTTCAATAACCATACGATTCCCCCTTCTTCGATATTTTGGTTGTTGTAACCGGGACAGTCGGTTATTGAATTCAATATTTTCTTTGTCTGAGGTCAGCGACATTCTCGAGTATGGATACTGTTTTCGTCTTATCGAACATTTTTTTCTTTGATTGAGAGATACGACAATTGGCTCTCGATTGGACTTTGTAAAACGTAAACTATCAGGAGAACAGTTCTGTGATGTCTTGCTGTGGTTTGTATTGTGCTCTTTGTCACCAAACGGATTCCGAATCTTTTGTTGACATGGCGTGTTTCCCTTGTGCACACGCTTTGGTGAATTATTATGGTTGGCATGCTGTTTGAATGTCCTAGATATCAAATGTTTTGTTGAGAAGGATTGATTACAATAATCTCTCCCTAAACTCTCTATAGGTATGCGATTTACTTGACATTTGTAATTTTCCATAGTCTTTGTCTGGTCAGAGCTGCATTTTCCAGAAGCATTTTGCTTCACTTTTTGCTGCCCTGTTTGATGGGCAGTGCTCCCTTGGTGATTTTGCAGATGAGGCTTCTTTTCTGTCATTGTAGGGAGACAATATTCTCCCGTCTTTGAGTGAGTAGGTGAATAAGATTCGGGCGAAGCAATTGTCATAGAACGGTTCAGTAAAACAGTCCTCAATGCTTCTATTTGTTCTTTGAAATTCAATGGTTTGCCAGAACCTACGCGCGCAATTTCTTTTTCTAAATGATTTTCATGCGTATTTTGCTTCTTAAATAACTCTGTTACTATTATATGTTGCTCAACATTATTAGACGTCACTTGTTGTTCGGGATAATCATGTGGCATTTCGTGTGGCATTTCGCGTTCAGACCTTTCATGTGCAGACATCACTTGCTGTCCATCCCCTGTTATGAATTGGTGCTCGGACATAATAGGTGTAAACTTTTGGTCAATACTCTCATGTCTCAATTGGTCTCTTTCACGTGTAAGTTGTTGATCCGAGGTTTCGTTAGTTATCAATTGGCATCCATGCCGTCCATGCGTTACTTGTTCCTCTAAACATCCGTTATGTATTTCATATCCCGATATTTCATTGGACGCTTGTTGTTCTAGACATTCCGTATTAATTTCTTCTTTAGACATTTCATGTTTTTCTGGACATTCATTATTCATTTCGTGTTTAGACAATTCACGGGCAATGTTTTGTTCTAGACATCCATTATTCATTTCCTCTCCCGAAATTTCATGGGTCACAATTAATTTTGAACATCGCTTAATTATTTGGTCGTTAGAAATATCATGGGTCACTAGTTTTTCAAGACATCGGTTATTCATTTCGTCTCTCGACATTTCAAGTGTCACTGATTTTTCAGGACATTCGTTATTCATTTCTTCTTTAGATGTTTCAAGTGTCACTAATATTTCTGGACATTCGTTATTCATTTCTTCTTTAGATGTTTCAAGTGTCACTAATTTTTCTGGACATTCGTTATTCATTTCTTCTTTAGGCCTTTCATGTGTCGTTTCTTGTTCAGATATGTGGTCTCTAATTTGGAGACAAGATTTTTCAATTGTTACTTGTTCTGCGGTTACATGTCTCAGTGGGTCTTTACTTCTTTTATCCGTAACTTGTAGAACGTTCCCATGCTTGGTTTCGTGTATGGACCTTTCCTGTATCACTTCATCGAGGAGGTCATGCATCATTTTGTCTAAGGACTTTTCCTGTATCGCATCATCAGGACTTTCATGCCTAATATGATCTTGGAACGTTTCATCAAATACCACTTCACCGAGACTTCCATGCCTAATTTGGTCATGAGACTTTTCCTGTATCACTTCATCCGGACTCTCATGTCTAATTTGGTTTGTGAAATTTTCCTGTATCATTTTATCATGAATTTTATGTCTAATTTGGTCTTGGGGCGTTTCCTGTAACACTTCTTCATGGCTTCCATGCCTAATTTGATGTTTGATTTTTTCTTGTATTACTTCATCAGGGCTTCCTTGCCTGATTTTGTCTCCTGGCGTTTCCTTTGTCACTTCATCAGAACTCCCATGCCTTATTTGGTCTGGTGACATTTCCTTTATCACTTCGTCAGGACGCACATGCCTTATTTGGTCTTGTGGCGTTTCCCTTATCATTTCTCCAGGGCTTCCATGCCCGAATCGAAGTTGGGACGTTCCCTCTATCACTTCATCGGGGCTTTCGTGCCGAATTTGGTCTTGAGACTTTTCCTCTATCACTTCATCAAGACATTCATGCCTAATTTGGTATTCGTACGTTTCCTTTATATCTTCACCGGGGTTTCGGTACCCAATTTGGCATTGGGACTTTTCCTTTATAACTTCATCGGGGCTTCCGTGCCGAATTTGGTCTTGGAACTTTTCTTGTATCACTTCATCAAGACGTTCATGCCTAATTTGGTCTTGGAACTTTTCCGTTATAACTTCATCGGGGCTTCGGTAACTAGTTTGGTCTTGGGACGTTTCTTGTATCACTTCATCAAGACTTTCTTGCCTAATTTGGCATTGGAACTTTTCCGGTATCACTTCATCGGGGCTTCCTTGAATAATTTTGTCTTGGGAAGTTTCTTGTATTAATTCACCAGGGCTTAATTGGTCTTGAGATTCTTCATCTGCACTTCCAAACATAATTTGGTTTATGGAGTTTTCTCTCTCTATCACTTCATCAACACGTTCATGCCTAATTTGGTCTTGTGACTTTTCCGGCATTACTTCATCGGCACTCTCAAGCCTAGTTTGGTTTATGGAGTTTTCTTGCTGCTTCACTTCATCAATACTTTCTTGTCCAATTTGGTCCTGTGACCTATCCGGTATTACTTCGCCAGGGCCTCCTTGGCTAATCAGGTCATGGGCTGTTTTCTCTATCATTTCACCAGGGCCTCCTTGCCTAATCAGGTCAGGGGAATTTTTCTCTATAATTTCACCAGGGCCTCCTTGTCTAATTAGGTCATGGGAATTTTTCTCTATCATTTCACCAGGGCCTCCTTGCCTAATTAGGTCATGATATTTTTTCTCCATCATTTCACAAGGGCCTCCTTGCCTAATTTGGCCTTTAGACGTTTCCTGTATTACTTCATCCGGACTTTCATGCCTAATATGGTTTTGGGACTTATCCTGTATCATCTCATCAAGACTTTCAAACCTAATTTGGTCTTGGGATGCATCCTGACCTCCTTGCCTATTCTGGTTTATGGACTTTTCCTGCATCGTATGTTTATCAGAACATTCATCTGTTGCAAAGTGGTGCTCTTTTGTGACATTTGACCTTGTATGACATTGTGCCACTTGTTCTAGTTCAGGCATTTCTTTTCTATGTTGGTCTTCAGGCCTTTGCTGTGTGACATGTTGTTTATAGCATCGTTGTCTCATTTGTTGTTCTGTGCAATCATGAGCTACCTTTTGCTCAAGAAATTCAGGGTTCTGTTGGTCATAGATAGTTGTATGTCCCCCTCGGTCCTCAGGACTCTCGGGTGTCACATCGTTCCCAGTATTGTCCATATGTTGTTTAGGTATCATACCAGTCTCTTGATGCTCAGAATTTAGATGTCCGTCCTTCAGTTCCGATATTGCATTTGAGGCTTCTGGGTTAGCACTTTCATTAGATATTTCTAGTTTGGGACTTTTAGATGATATTTGTGGAATATGAGCTATGTGTGTCTTTGTTTTTCCAGGAATAACGTCGATACATTGTAGATCAGGGCGTGCCATTTGTGTCTCGTGATATTCATGTGTCACTTGTAATTTTGTTTCATTATGAACTGTATCAGACATTTGTTGCTTAGGACCACCCACTATCCACTGCTGAGTGCGACCACCAAGAGCAATTTCTGGTTCAATAGTTACCTGTGTCACTCGTTTCTTATGTGGCGTCTCTCGCTTCAAATGTTGATTGCAATTACGTATCACTAGATGATCCTGATTTGCATTAATACTTCCATTTATCATTTGCTGGTAAGGAAGGGTGTATGACTTTTTTTGTTCACGATTTGTACGATTCATATGCTCGTAGGTTCCATCTTGTACTGTCCAATTATTTGTCATTTTAGGATAAACGATCTCCTTGTCAATTTCTTGGTGTAGAGGCATAGATGACTCCTTTCGGAATATGATGTCAGGTTGTTTAGAGAAGCTTTCCTGAGTTCGCATTTGAACCGAGAGACCTAGACCATATACATTGTTTCTATCTATTGGCTCATCCACTGTAGAGACGCTAGTTTGATCAAGCTTGTTTCTGTTATATTTTCTCCAAGTATTCTTTTCGGATGTTCTTAGTTTAGGCTCATTAGTTGTAGAAGGCATCGCCTTTGTGGCAAGTGATGGGTTCATGAAACACATAGATGCATGCGCTACGGACATACGACAGATGCAAGGCTCTGATCTAGATATCCCTGCATCCCGCTCTTTTTTGGTGAACTTTGCCAAATGAATGCCATTGATAAGACAATGACTTTCGAATGCATCAGAGCATTTTAATGAATTGCGTCTACGGCACATACGATCTTCAATCAAATTCTCTTTAGATTTGATTTGTAAATCGTCAATTTCCACGGGTTCTTTTTGAGATAGAGACGAGTTCGAAATGACAGTTTTGATATTTCTGATACCTTTTTCATCACTCAGTCTATAATTGTTATGCATTTCCATGAAAGAGCGAGATGCATCTGGTGGCAGAGATTCCTCGACGGATTTAGATACAGGCACGGAATTGTTAAATCCATTATTTTCTGGCATAGCTTTTAACTTAGGGGGTGACAGAAGAGGAATCTTTTGTACATATGGTTGTTCTAAAGAATTAGTTTTCCAACCTCCCAATTTATTGTTCACAATAGGATGCTGTTGGAACGAGCAACTATCATTCATAGTATTCATGACGTGCGGACGAGGAAAGGAATACTTCGGCACATCTATGCGATCATCATCTCGTGATATGGAGTAATCTTCCTGCAAAAGTGATGTACTGGAGAAATCATGGAGCAAACTTTCTTCGGTTAAATCATTGTGAGACAGGCTCTGGTGACTACAGCTGAGCGCAATAGATTCGAATGGGTCAATCGTGTAGTCGTGTTTTAGTTTTGCGCCATCATCTATATCCACGACTCCAACTTCAGCTCCCATGTCAACCGGAATAGGACTGACTTGTGCCAACGTTGCGTCAAATCCTGACGTGAATTGGGGAGATACAAACATCCTGGGAACATCTTTCTTCCTTTGTGTATGCGTGGGCGGTCTCAAACCGCTTCCATTTAAATGTTTTATATTTAATCCTTGTTGATTCGTCTTATAATCTTTATATATTCTTCTAGAATGTTTTCGTGCCATTTTCTGAGAGCACTGCTTTTTAATAACCTTTTCCAAAGCGGCTACCAGGCAGGAGGCCATCATATGATGCAGCCCCCCACTCTCAGTACGCGTCGAATGATTGGTTGACCACGTGTCCTGCTCGTGTCCCCGGCGGAATGAACCCGGCACGTGACTTGGAAATTCGGACGCGTTTACGTGGGAGAAACCTTCAACATCTTCTGATAACATACTTCCAACGTCAACGTCAGTATTTGATGAACGAGAAAGATTGCTGTGATCTTCAAGTATATCGACATAGTCGTCCACAGTTACTAGTCTGTCCGTCCCTTTGAGATTTGGGTGATCAGATTCATCGTGGATATAGGGACGTCGCAATGCGCAAGTAAACGGTAATTGGTTCACATTCGGAGAATGCGCATGGATATGGTCGTCTGTACCATTTTGCCAAATTGGAATCTCATTATGATAATCGGCCTCGGGCCAGTCAGTACAACTAGTTAAACTTTGAGATGTGCCCACCTTCTTATATGTGAACTCCGACTTTATGAGGTGACGCATTTTATTTAGAAAAGGAGTTTCTCGTGCAAATATTTCTTTTCGCTTTGTTACAAGATCTTGCTGATGAAACTCGTTTACTTGTGATAAAGAGGGATCGGACGCGCTTTTTCGTGGTGCATAGCTAGTGTTACGCACATCGGAATGAGACCGAAGGAATTTTACTCTTTTCTTATTCATTCGATCAAAATTAAGATATTTCGGAGAAGACACAAAAGAAGAGTCATGAAACCTGTCGATATCCGTGTCAAATGAATTCATGCATCCGTTACTAACTTGGAAAACTTTTTCTTCATCACTACTAAACATCCTTGGTGAGGAGAGAGGCTCGTTCCCCAAGCACTGCCTGTTGTGATCTTCACAATCCAATGCTACCTTTTTAATTGCTCTTAAGTTGCCAGAAAACTCGTCATTACCTTTTGAGCATTTGAGATCATGGTTCATTTTGGTAGTGCATGGTTTTTGATGTTTCGCAGCATAATTTGTTATATCTAAATGCCGACTCGGTCCAGTATATTGTTTCTTAAGGTGAGTATTTTGTTTAATTTTGTGCCCCGAAGTACAATCAGTGGTGGCGGCCGGTTGCTTTTCATCCTCAAATAAATCGCCAGAGACCATCGCATACGGAATATGAGACCGTGGAGGTAATCGATTGGTTCCTGACGTTTGCGCCTTTGGTTTTCCGTCATATGTGTAGCCTTTCTTGTTCATCGAATTACTTTCCAAATGATTCGATATTGCATGATGTTTTGACCCATTTTGTATATTCTTTGAAAAGGATTTAGGTTCAGCACAGTATTTTCCATCTATGTAAAATCTCTGCGACCTGCAAGGGGATACTGAACAAAGCCTAATCCCACCCGATGCACCAGATGTCCAATTCGAAATAGTCAAATTTCTTTCAAGCGTGTTCTGCTCTGCAGTTGGCCCTTCCATTATTGAGACTCTTTTCCCCTGGACAAGGGAAAGATACTCTGAACGAAGACCATCGACAGAGGTATTTGAAGCGACACAATATTCTTCGTGACCCATTTGAATATCATCCATATGTCGGAAGCAGATGCTCTCTAGTTTGTCATTATCGTTTCGTTCTAGAGAATCATGATCCATTTCGTGTGTAGAGTTTATGAATCGATCGCCTAGGCCGGCTTTGAATGCTCCTCTACAACCAATTGATTGTTGGTACATATTTCTATTTACAAAAGCGATATCTTCATGCGATTCATCTACAATCTGCCCTTCCTTAGTATACTTAGAAATGATGGCATCCGAATATTGGTGGGAGGAGGAATAGTCACATACCGTATCAGATAAGCTATCTTCATCAGAACACATCATACACCACTCTTCTTTGTTGTCATTTGGTATTGTCTGAAGTTGTTGAAGCTTGTTGTCGGCACGGAACAATTTAACCGATGTACGAGAGTCTCTTTCAACTGCATCTTCGTTATCTCCTTTCACAGCCGAAATTTCAAAACGTGGAGTATATGTCTTCGTTAAGCTCGTATTTTCCAGTGGATTAGCTTCACTTCTGTCATGCAAATGCAATCTTTTAAGAGCATCAGCATGTTCGATGTTATTAACAAAATCAGAACTGTTTGTAGACTGAACGGATGTATGGCGTGGTGTGCTGGATTGGTTACTCTGTGACACAGACGTCGTAAGACAATCCTCATGTTCATTTCTGGACAGTACATTACCCATATTAATGGACTCTTGCTCTGAATCTCGATATGTGCCTCCTGCAGGTTGTAAATCTTTAAAGACTTGATTTCCGGTTGGGATTGTAATTTCACCAGGCATATAAGATGAACCAATATCGGGTGAATCGACAATTTCTGTCAAAACAGCAGCGTCAGGATTTTGCATGGCATGACATTGTTGTAGTTCACCAAACCCGCCATAGTTCTTCCCCACTGCACCCATGGTGCCGACCTGTTCGTCTATGATGGCGAATTCCTCAATCACAGGGCGCTCGAGGACGGTAACCAGGTTCGCTGGTTCGCAGAAAAACACCCGGAGCAGTATTTCGGAAAGAGACAGAGGAAGTCTTTCAAATAGATGTGGCCCATAATGGACTCCTACATGAGAATCACAAACATAAGTCGAAGGGCCGGATAGACCATGACAATCAGACAAGGACATATCGTCCTGACTGTTTTCCGTTTCATCCAGTAGTGGTTCTGCCATAGACACCGTCCAAGTGATTGGTGGTGCCAACCTAGAGGAGATAGATTCTTCTGTGGAAGATTCGTTGGAAAATAAATCTTCGTCGAGGTCTTCGTCATATATGCAGCAATCTCGTTTACTCGAGTCTCCTCTTGATGACGTTACTGTTATAAGATTACACTCGGCCATGTCCGTTGCCATTTTCAGTTCTCTTGAATAACCTGAGTGATTCATGCATACACTTTCCAAATTGATTTTGTTGATTGATTCTTTTTCACAGTTTAAATGTCTTTCATGCGCAGAAATTAAATGATCACTGTTTCCGCAATCAACACTCCCAGACTCCCAGCTTTGTTTACATGCTCGTGACGGTGCAATACATATTATGGCAACCGTGTCCAAATATTCTAAACCTGGTATCTTGAAGATGAATCTAAACGCTCGGGTTCGCTCTAGATAATGGGCGATAATTTGACTTGTTTTGAAATGGAAATATATCCCGCATAGTTTATGAGTAAACGAAGAAAGATCGTTAACAGTAGTTGTTGCGTAGCATTCATTTTGTGTTTCATCTGACTTACTTTGTCGAAATATGTTCGATTGAGCTGAAGGTTCTCTGTCACCATTCTCCGATGGATCACTGCCAGAGATCATATTTGATGTTTTTGCACATAGCGCATTTCCCTTATTGCCTCTGGGTAAAGTCATTTGGCAAATATCGACCGATTCGCCGATGGTGTAATAATTGTCAATTCTACCAGGGATTGAATTGTTTGACGGAGTATCATCGTGCCCTTTCGCTGTTTGAAGACCACAATATTTCTCATTATTTACATTTTGCGTTTGGTCAAAACATTGCCTTTTGCACCCATCAAGATATCCCAATCTGCCATTGCTTGACCCAGCATTACGTATGTGTCTGATGCAGGAATTTAATGTTTGTTTGTCAGACCATGACGATGAACCTTCAGATGTTCCTGTAATGCAAGTGTTATCAGTTATTTCTTTATTACTACAAACATCATGCTCAGAAATGTCACGAGTCAATGTTATGGCATCTTTGCTTTTATACCCTAGATCCATATGTTGCTGGGAATGTATTGACGTTTGCTTTAAACCCCCGGCTTGGTCCGTGCATGACCTATTGCATGTACTTTGTTCTGGGAAATTACAATCCTGCGTGTCTTCGGAACTGGGTGTGGCAGTACTCGTGTTTTGAGTCCTCTTTTGTGTCTCTTCCAATAACATGATGCACGTTTTGCGAACTGTTCTGTTTTTTACACCGCTCGTTGAGTCATCTTCAGAGCTGTCATTTTCCTGTCTTTTATAAAAAGACATATCTATGCTAGTTGCACAACCACCCGTTACATTCTGGGCTGAACGGCTGTAGGTTGGATCAATGTAACATCTGATATTTTGACGCCATTTTGGTGATTCCAGAGTTGTAGTAGTACATGGATGACTGTCGTTCGAAAGTGGACTGCAGCCCAAATATCTCTGACTCATTATCCCGTGTGTTGAGTCAAAACTTTCATGTTTATTAATCTCATCATCTTTTTCGGACTGTTTTTTGTCAATCTCAGACGCAGAGTACGATCTTGGCAGTGTTTTACGGGCACTGAGTCTCTGTAGAAATTTGTCTCGGCCTAAATAGTTCTGCCTAGTAGCTTTCAAGCTAAGGTAGGTATCCAGGGTTGCTTTAAAGTTTACTCTAGCCTTTGAGGTAAGACCTGATGTAAACTGATCATAAGCCAATGAATTTACTTTTGAGTTGATGAAAGATGTCAATGCGGCTTCTTTTATTGGAACATTTGCTGGGTTGGCTGTGTCTTTCTCTTTCGTTCTGGAATGTGTCTTATTTAATAGATGTCCGGACTGTTGTCGGCTTTCAAAGGGGGGCTGCTTGCGTGCTTGACATAGTCTCTTGGATGGTTTTGTGTATCTGGGCCCTTTCAATCTATGAGTCTCACTTTGTTTACTCAAGAGTTTTTCTTTTATGCTTTCAAACAGTTTAATTTTCACTTCCTCCATTTCACGCACTCTGTGATCACGCATGACTTCCTTTCCTTCGTAAGAACCGTCCTCGGATGAAATTAGTGAAGACCCAACTTCCTCTGATAATCCAGTCGAGACAAATTTCAGGAGTCGATTTTGTGCGTCTAACTCATAGCAGCTACTACTATCATCATCATCATCATCATCTCCATCACCATCCTCATCTTCAACATCATCATCACCTCCATCATGATCAGCAGCAGCAACAGCTTCATCGTCATCATCATCATCATCATCATCATCACAATGAGGTGTTACTTTATATTTTTGCCAATCTGTTGTGTTTTTGTCTGAGGTAGAGAGCATTGGAGATAATCGTTTTTCCATTAATAGAGGGTTTGAGGTTTCTCCTCGCATTCTTGAAGAGATTTGTCCTGAATGCGAATCAATTGCTTTTCCATCAACAGCAGCATTTTCAATGTCGAAATCATTTCTATTGTTTCTATATGATGATAGTAATTGTGGGGATATATTTAGAGATTTATATTGATCTGAATAATGTTTGCTTTTACAAGGGGACTTTGGTCTCTCAATGTTGTATTTATCACTTTTACTAGATTCATAACAATTTGTTTGTTTTGAATTTATGGAAGCCCAATGTGAGATTTGGTCAGAGGTACCTGCGCCCCACACAGCCCGTTCTCTTAAATAGCTTTCGCTCATTACACTGCATGGTAGTATTTGTGTATTTTCTGAGACTTTATTAAATAGCTCCGAACGTGCAAAAGAAACTTTTAAATCAGGATAACTCGAACATGAGAAATCTCGTGTCAGGGATTCTGATTCGTCTGTCTCGTTACACAGCTCTGATGACTGCTGCACTGGCATTTGTTGATAGTTGGTCTTTCTTTCAGGCGTGATAGACCGCGGTTGTTGATTTATACTGTCTATTTTCCTTTCAGCAAGAAGCGTTCGATAATTTATAGAGCCGGATGACCGACCAAGCAATAGTTCAAATTCTGACTTCGAATTTTCAAGCCGGCCTGAGCAAGATCTCGCAGTGGTGGCCGTTGTGAATTTTGATTTATTCAAATGGGTCGTGGTCTCATAATCCTTTTCCTCGTTATTCAATAGACAAGAGTCGAATTGCCCATCACCTTTATTAATTTCATCTTTAACACACTTATTAAAACAGTTCGATAATGCAGACATTCTGTCGCTCTGTGAACCACGCACTTCCTTTTCTGATTTAGCAATCTCGCCTGCATTATGACTCGTTTGTCCTGACTTTAACTCCAATAGATCCAGTACCTTGTCAGATCTTAAGGGTATCTCACTCATTTCCGCAGCGATTTTGAAGGTGTTTAGACCTCTACTATTTTCGCCCACCCCAAGTGTTGTGCCATCATCATCACGTTCGCTGCCTAAAACCTTTAATTCATAGAATATGTCACTGCTATCACTTACGATTGATAATTGACTATACGTATTGTGGGTATGTTCGTCATAATCATCTGTAACTGTCGACATCGTTGTTGCGGGTGTTATGTTATCACCCGTAAATATGAGACGGTACTTTTTTAAGATATCTGCGACAGAGAGTTCCACATTTTGGACGCCGCTGTCTGGTGCGTCATTGTTCCTGCCATCGGCATTGTCATAGAATCGACCCAAGGCCTGGGTCGCTTTGGCAGAAGGCGACTTTAGGATGTCTTGGATGAGCTTACACTGTCGATAGGCTTGGTTTGAATTCAGTTCGGTACCCATCGACTTCAATGCTGCGCATGCGTCTTGACTGTGCAGGGGCGTTGCGTCACGACCGGCCTCGGTGTCGGTGTATTCTGGGTAGCCTGATGGCGGAACGGGGACAGATTGTCTCACGTTGGTCGAATTTGCTTTGTCCTTGGCAGCATTGCGAGGTGTGGCGCCACTCTCGATTTCTGCTTTTCTGAGTGATTTTCTCCTCATTTCCCTTGCTGCTTGATATCTAGCGATTATTGGCGATATGCTTTTTCTCCAGGCCAATATGGTTTGTTTTTTCTTTGACCTTTCTGGACTATGTCGTCTTTTTGGGCTCTTGTTGTCATGAACCTTCCGTGTCCTACTCGGGCTTTTTGACTCTGATATACCATCCATACGTTTGACGGAAACACGTTTATTAATCTTTCGCTCGGATGACATTTTTGAATTTGGACTCGATGCTCTAGTTGGTCCTTTGGAAGAGTTCCCGCTACAACGACTATTTGTAGTGTTAAAATTCCTCTCTTTTATCAATCTTTTTTCGCTTTCTTTTTTTCTCTGGAGTAAAATTTCAATGGCAGTCCTTTTGTAATCATTGAGCACTTCAGGAGAAATCTGACGGATATAAGTATGTTCCTCTTCTCCATCGTCTGCATCAATATCCATATTCTGTAATTCGTTGACGGGACTGTTCACTACAGATGTGCGACTCGATTTTAGCGTCTCGTGTTGGTGGCCCCCGATGGAAGACATTGTAAAAGAGTGCCCCCCTAGAGAGATATTTGACGACCGGTTTGACTGGTATTCCTCATTGTTTGCCTTATAGTGTTTCGTTTTCCTTCCTACACTTGAGAATGCATCGTCGTGTGCTATGGACACTTTGGAAAGATTAGATCTAGTATCTAAATTAGACTCACTTATTATATTCTCAATTTCATCTTCTTCCTGCCACGCAGAGGTTTCATCGCTGCAAGATCCGTCGTTGCTGCGCAAGTTTGACTTTTCCCTTGCATTATTTGAATGGAAATTAAACTTATTGGACAATCTTCGGACTTTTCTAGTTGTTTCAATTATTTCGTTTACATCGCTGTCCTCCTCATCTTTCGATAATAAAGAAATAAGAGCTGGTCTGTTCTCAATAATTGGAGAGTCAGAATCATTCAACCGTCTGACAGAGCGCGGTCCACCGTTGGACACGGGAGACCATTGGGGACCTCGCTCTCCGTGCCTCGGAATGCGTTCATTTGCAATCGTATTATAGGCGTTGTCTGCATACCTTGACTTCCTTCTTGTGTTTTGGTCACCATAAATTTCCCTGTTCATGTCTAACAGATTCGTTATAGCAACTTTCTCTACGCGAACCGTTTGTTTACACAGTTGCGATAATTGCGCTGCTGTCGTCGCTCTGGTCGTCCTTTTCTGCGTCTGCCTCACGTTGGCTAAACTCGTCTGTTGCGCTGGATTAGGCGGACATTCGACGTCACATCGCGTTGTTCTCAGGTTGGACGTCAGAAAATCTGTGTAGGGCATAAACCTGGTTTCAACCGATTCATATTTTACTGCCCCGTTGACGCCCTCTGATAACGTCGAACGTTCGGAGTATTGGTAGCGCGTTTGGTTTTGAGGCGAGCTCCTCGCGTGTAAATCGGGCTCGAGAGGAAACTCCGATGCGACTGGTTCTAGGCGTTCAACATTCTCTTCAAATCCATTCAGTGCGTCCATCTTACAATTACCGTCGTGAAAACGTATTCAAGTATCACGCAATATTCCAGTTTCGGATCTCAGAGATGTTTATGTTGTAGGAAAATTCAGCAGTTGAGGTTTCAATTGAAATAATAACATTTGTTGGAAATATTATTCCATGTACGCCCGCCGAAAGATCATTGAGTGTTCTTTATTTCCTTCGCTTATATTGGCTGTTTATAAAGCTCTCTCGGCACTTCATAATGCCAAATTTGATAACTCCATCACTTTAATCTGTAAACATAATAAAAAAAAGGTTGCACAAAAATTGAGTAATATCGTCGTTTAATTTGCATTATTAGAGCATAGTATTGAATATCATATGTCAATTGATTTTTACACGAACCAGTTAGGTTGAAATCAACAGAACCTAAAAGCCAGGTAGATCTCTCTCTATGTTGTTAAATAATTATTATATTTCCAGGTGTCTCTTTGTGATTAGTTTCACGATAGGGCCGCCTCTCTAATTCGAACGTAAAACATAAATGCAGTTCATAATATTGCTTTTGAAGATCTTCTAGATAATCCTGAGTGCTTCCGGTAAGAACGTACAATAATAATCAGTAATGGGTCACTATTTATAAGCGTCATCTCATCAGGTGCTAAATACAGACACGTGTTACATCCATTTTTTATTACATTAATTATCACATTATTAGAAGTATCGAATTTGTAATTATAAATACAATGCTAATAATAATGATAATAATAATAATACTAATAATAATAACAATACTACTACTACTACTACTACTACTACTACTACTACTACTACTACTACTACCAATAATAATAATAATAATAATAATAATAATGATGATAATTATTATTATTATTATATTTATAATAATATAATAATAATTCTTTATTGCCATTTTGTCAGTGATACAAAACAATACGAAATTTACTTGGTGTTGAAATGAACAAGGGGTCTGTGAATAAAACAATGACAAATAAAAGAAATTCACTATCAGGGGCGATCTCGTTATGAAAATAAAGAAGCAGGGAAAGGTTTTGCTACGGACCGATCCGCTTGGCAGGAGCCCGAAAGCTAGCGTGAAAACGATTGGCTATGGAACATGACTCTCGATTCCAGTTCTATATTCTTGTAAGAATTACCTTTCTGTCGTTATCTAGATTTAGATCTAGATTCCAGATAACATACTCACGATGTCCTATTCTGAGTAGTCTCTTGATGTTTATAAACAATGCTTCCTATTGTAAAATAATATTGCTTTCTAACTCCTCATGTGTATCTCAAATTGCTACATAGATCTAAATTCTAGACTTGTTCCGTTCGTTAACGAAACAAGCGCACTCTTTTTAATGGGAAATCCCACTGAAATGGATGTTATTTTATAACAGCTCGGGTGTATTCGATTTCATTATTCTATTGCTCTATGTAATTATAAAAGTATTTATATACTAGCTGCTATTTCTCCCTCTATCTCTCTGTCCGGACATTAATGTTGTAGACAGTAGATTCTAGATCTAAATTCTTTTCTTTGTCTTTCCCTCCTTGAC
>JAUEKV010099856.1:0-12271 GCA_031833985.1 Ancula gibbosa
TACTTGTCTCGTCTTCAAAAATAATGGGGTTCTAAATCCAGTTTATTATTCTGTTGAATAATTATTACGATTTATTTTTTCATTATTCAATCATTGCACGAATTCTGTGCATATTTGATTTTCTGAAACACCATCTACATTGATCTAAGTCTTTTGGACAAAAGTGTATGGATGAACTCTATAAATCAATCTTTCTTATTTCTGTTGATTTTTTATTCATTCATATTTTTAATTATATAATGCTTATTACATGTATTGACATAACAAATCTTTTCCATTATTTTTCAACCAGCACCCACCAAAAGAGCCTTCACTAAAAATGAGAGATTTCATGTTTTTGATGAAGGTATGTGTGTTTGTTTCCTGTATTTGTCATAATATAAAAAAGGACTGTTTATATAGATCTAACTAGAATAGTTACATCATCATCATATCTTATCGCGCCAATGCTGGATCTAGTTTTTTTTAACTTCCGTGTTGCAAGCTCTCAAGTCTGAGTGTGGGTCCAAGTTCACATACATAATCTTATAATTTCTCCTCCGAATTAGTAATGGCAACATTTATGGCATAAATAGGTGTAGGATATAGTCATTTCCATCAATGATATAACGCATCAAAGCATTATTTTCTTTCACATGCAAAAAAGAAAATAACTCTATAAGAATTATCAGTGAAATATAAACATGATGTATATTGTGAAGTATAATATGTGCAATGTAATTGATAGCACTCCCACTGTCCTGAGATCACCGATTATGGTGCGCAGGGCTTTAATCCCAACTTAACTAACTTACTAACTAACCCACTGTGTACGAAAAAAGATGTAAGAAAAGGATCTTTAAAATGTCAAGATTTAGATAGAATCAAAACTGGTAAATAAATCCATGTCACGACTTAAGTATTTGCTGACTTTTTCATTTGTACTTTTACACAATGAAAAGGGTTCACTTCTATCTTGAACATTTGCCCTAAAAATAAAGTTTGCTGTTAATTTCTGTGCTTGTAGGATTTGGGGTTGATCAACCAGGATTTGACCCCTGCCAAGATCATCGAGATCCTCAGCTACGACAACCCTGACGTCAGTGATGGCGAGGGCTGCTACAATATGGAGCTTGAGGTAAGTGAAGGCAGATGCTTCCGAGTTTTGTATTTTAATATTGTCTTGCTGTGAACAAGATTGTAAAAAAAACAAATATTTGTATAAATTTATTTTTTAGCTCATTGGTAAAGCAATGAATGAAGGGTTTGTGAAGAGGCACACTGTATCATAGCAATGATGACGAGTTTACGTTTCTGAGTTTTATTTTTATTTCATATTTTGACTACCGTACTTGAGACATTCTCAGTGATGGTTACAAGAAGAAAGTTGCTTAATAATTTACATTTGTATTTAAGCTTGTTTAAAAAAAAGAAATTTAAAAAACGACATGTATTGGGTTTTAGTTTAAGGCTTGATGACTTCCATGAAAGTTGAGACGTCTTAACATAAACCAAATGAATTCTTTGTGTTACTTGTCGCAATTAAAAACTTTGCAAATATGTACAATCAAGGAAAAGTTGATGGAAGAACTTTTACCATCATATCAGATTGAGAGCAACAATTTGATTATTTTCAAATGCGTTCACCTTCATTGCCAGCTTTTACTTTAAGGGCAGCAAAAATCCAGTTTCAGTTTGCTGAAAAAAAACCAGGGACGCTAACAGGTTTTAATACCTTTATTTATGCATATTTCTTAAAGAAAATAAATGTGATACATTAGATACTCTTTTTATAAACACATTAAAAAAAAAAAAGTGATCCTTTTAAGGCCATGAGGCATATAGAGCTAGTGGTTATCCACAGTTTCTATGGCGCTAAGCGGAACGAATGATCGATGAACAACACGTTTTGTACTTAATGAAAAGAATATTTGGCTTGCCTTCCTCACTAGATGACATTTCTGGAGTTCTTTGAAGCTCTTGTTGGCTGTGCCGAGTCGTTTGTGACAGAGAGCGTCGTCAAGGACCCGTCGACCCCCAGACCCAGCACAGTGATGACTCATGACCCAAGCATGTATTCGGTAGCAGCATCTCCCTCCCGCGTCACAAGCCAGGTGAGGATTTAATCGGGGAAATATACGGATAAGCTTCAAAAGTTCTAAAGACGTGTCATGCTTTTACATATTACACATATTTAATTAATGTATATTTGGTTCAGGTTTTAATTTATGTATTCTTGAAGCAAAATAATAACAAAAAGATGAAAAACAAGGAGAATAAACAGAATAAGATAAGATAAGATACAACTTTATTATCTCATTGAGAGAAATTTCATGTCATGGTACACGTTCATTGCTATGGAATTGTATTATAGTGTTATATATACATAAATATGAAATTGATATAGAATAATAGAATTGCTAAGCATAACAGTATAAGGTGTTACAGGCTAATTGGAAATTTACCGTTATTATGAAAACAATTGTTTTCATTCGTTACTGTTTTATAATAAATTCAGGGTCCTTACAATGATTATTGTCTCCTCAGGGACAGGTGGACGAGGGTGCTGAATCGGTGAGACAGCAGACTCCCTTCCAGACCAGTGCTAGTCCTGCGCCTCAGTCCCCCGTCAGAAACTCTTCCTCCGTGGCTCTCACCAACAAAACGAGCGGAGAGGAGTCTAACAAGGCGGGAGAGGTAGGTCGTCAGCGTTGTCCCAAGTATCACAACGTCACTGCACTTCTAAAATGGCATAAGTCAGACTTATGCCAATTTAGAACTGATATACCACGACATTCCTAAAGATGAGGGCTATGACATCATCAAAATAAAAAGGCGCTTATTAATTAATTAATTAGTGCAATCAAACCATTATGGCACAAGTCATCCAGTGACTTAAAATGAAATTTTTTTTTCAGTTTTCTCAAAACTGCAGATGGTACAGAAGATTTCATATATTCTTCTCTATGCTTATCTGTCGCTATCACTCGCCAGATTTAACACGTCTCTTGTCAACTCATTTGTTCATTCTTTCACATTTTTAATCACATCATGTTAATTATAAAGAAAAATTTCATATTTTGCAATACAGTGGATCCTCCCAATAGCACTCCTCCGAATAAAGACCACCTCCCACTAAAGACGGATTTTTCTGTGACGGTTTACTATATAGGCCTATATAAAACACCTCAGAATACAGATCACCATCCACTAAAGACTACTTTTGCTTTGCAAAATGGATGGTCCTTATTCAGAGGTTCTACTGTATACCAGTTCCTGAAAGAAAACATTTGTATCATATCCCTATGTAGAGATTTTTCTTTGCTTCAATAGTTTTCCTGTAAAAAAAATAACATGTGCATATTATTTTCAGCAACCGTCAGGAACAAACTTGCCCCTTAATGAGATTGTGACGGCCAAGTCAAGCCAACATGGCAGTTCCAGACATGGTATGTACAAATATAAACAAAAATGCAATCATTC
Organism: Ancula gibbosa; assembly: GCA_031833985.1. Lineage (NCBI taxonomy): Eukaryota > Metazoa > Mollusca > Gastropoda > Nudibranchia > Goniodorididae > Ancula > Ancula gibbosa. Next base: position 3,463 of record JAUEKV010099856.1, read on the forward strand.
ATATACGTCTTTGGTTTTAAAAAATGGACAACATTCACAGGGGAATGGGAGGATGTGGTAAAGCTGATATTCCATTTTTGTTTAAAAGATAATTTTGCACACTTAGGACTGTGGGAGGTGTTGCTTTATCATGATGCAGAAACCAGTCTTATTTTGTATTCCCAAATTGTTGGTAAGAATATTCAGACATGATCCATGTGAGATAACAACCACTTCATATGGGTCTTTCCTGTTTAATATAACAACATGTAATATGTCTTGTTTAGTCCCTTTAGTTGAGAGTTTAATTTAATAAACTGTTTGATTCTTTACAATTACCTCACTCTCAACTGTGGCTTCTATTTGAATTTATTATGTAATCTGTCTTTGTGTTTGGAAAGAATTTCTTGTCGCAACCTTTTGCTTCTTCATCAACAGCATTAACTTGTTATCGAAGCGAGACTTATGGTTCTAAACTAAACTTGTCCATTTGTACTCTTTGGAACTTTAGGAAACAATTAATTGCTGCGGAGTACTATTTAGTACTATGTGTAAAGCGCTACCAAAGTGGATAGATTAGTAAGAGGCGCGACTTAGACGATTTTGAAGCCTCCGGCGCGCCCCCTTTCACGGTTAGGCATAGGATTTCAGCCTTAGCCCACTGAAAGGGAGCCCGCCGGAGGCTTCAAAATCGTCGGAGTTGCACCTCTTATTAGACCTATCCTCTTTGGCACTACTGAGCACCCCCGGGTGGATAGATTCAGTGCAATATAAATTGATTATATTATTATTATTATATTATTATTATATTATTATTATATTAATGTAATTTCCAGACCCTCCTGGCGAGATGCAGAAGAGTGCGTCCTTCGTCAGTGCCCACACCAACAACGGGTCGGAGGACCAGCAGGCTTTGATGCAGAGCTCAGTCTCCCTCATCGGACCCGACGGCCAACCCATCTACAATGACGATGGTAAGTAAATCCTGGAAGGCTGTGAGGCCCATAGAGCTGGTGCTTATCCCCAGTTTCTATGGGGCTAAGCGGAATGAGTGATCAATGAACTCCCACCCCCTGGAGAAGATGACAGTTTCTCGTAGGTTTACTTTCCCAGAAGTGCTGGTACCCATTTGGCACCTGGGGGAAGTGTGGGATAGTGTAAAAATGCTTTTCCCAGGGGCATAACGCCGGGGTGGTAGAATTCAGGCTCGAACCTGTTGTCTTTTGATTCGTAGGCCAAATCACTAACCGTTACACCACCGGCGCCACTGATGATGGTAAGAAGGGAAGATGTTAATGGTTTAGGAGAGGGCTTGTCAAGAAATATTAACATTTTGTCAGCAGTGAAAACCTTTTCTATTAATTATTATCCTTTCTATTGATTTCATCAAATCTTATTATACATTAAAAAAAGAGATTTTGTAACAATTTATAAATATTTTAACAATTAATTTTTTTAAGGATCTTTTTAAAGTTTCTTTAAAACGTTTCTTTTAATAGCATCATTGTAAGAATGAAGAAAATTTTAAAACTTTAATAGGAATATCTGCAATATTTTTGTATTTGATTTATCTCTTTTTTCCAGTGTTGAAGAAATTGCCTGAATTGAATATGTTTACAGGTTTAATAAATTTTTATCAATTTAAACTTTAATATTTATTTCAAATTTAACAGCTCTGGAAGGGAATTGAATATGTTTAGAGGTTTAATAAATTTGAATCAATTAAACTTTCTTTATTTCAAATTGAACAGCTCTGGAAGGGGATGAGGCCAATGAGGAACAGGTCATCGATGACGACATGGAACGGATTGATGAGAGCACCAGGAAGTTCAACTTCTGGACTCACCAGATTCACATTTTCTTCGTACGGAAGTTTTTTCCAGCCGCAGAAAAATTTGTACTTATGAAAAAATCTCTGGAAACAAGAAGGCTTACTGAAGCCCGTAAGAAATTGATCGATCATCAAACTATTGCTGTCTAAAGAGAGCAAGTAAAGTTTTTAGAATGTCAAGTTTTTGAGTGTGGTCATACTGTTTTGGAATGTTGAAGACCTTTGCCTCAATATCATTCTATGATGAATAACTTTTCCCTCTCTATCTGTGATATTATGCTTGCGATTTTAATTTGTCAGTATACAGGTCATATTGTTCAAATCTTCCTTTTTGAGTGTTATCAGGTCTTTCTTTTTGCTTTTTTTAAGGCTACATTCCATCTTCCACGACATTTTGTATTACGAAGAAAAATAACAAAGTGGTTAATTATGCAATATATTATTTTGACTACAGTATTTGAATATCTAGAATACACTGATGCATTTTTATATATATTTACGAAAATTGAAAAGATTATAACTGACCCATCAATGAAAATAAATCAAATGAATATTATTTGTGTTTCGAATGTTCTTTTATGAATTAGTTTAATGATTGGTATGTGAGATATACTACTTTTTCTATTTTTACCTCATATTCCCTCTACCATCTCTGCCTCTCTCTCCCTCCCTCCACTGTTCTCTCACTCTCTCTCCCTCCCTCCCCCTTTCTCTCTCTCTCTCTCTTTCTCTCTCTCTCTCCCTCTCTCTCTCTCTCTCTCTCTCTCTCATACATATACATTACCCCCCCCCCCCCACCCCCCCTTTTCCCTCTCTCTCTTTCACACTTTCACACACACACACACTCTCTCTCTCTCTTTCACACGCACACACATACACTTTTTCCTCTTTCTCTCTTTCACACATACATCCTTCTCATCTGTCTGTCTCTGTCTCTCTTTCTGTCACTCCTGTAGAATTGGTACTTATCTCCAGTTTCTGTGGTATAAAGCTGAACGAGTTATCAGTGAACTACCTCTAGAGGAGATCTCATTTTTCTGTAGGTTTTACTTGCTTAGCACAATTTGTGTTGGTACCCACTTGACTCCTGCAATTAAGTGCCTCTCTCACTTTCTGAAGGCCCTACACTAGACTTGTGTCAGCAAGATTCAAAGCTACACCCATTTGATAATGAATCGAATGCGCAAACCATTCTGCCACAGTGACTTCAATTCACCCTTTTTGACCAGTCAGTGGTTCTAAATAAAAATAGAAGGTACCGGACAGTGCTCAAGTGGTAGGGCGTCTGACTTCAGTTAGAGTCAAAGGTCCCTGGATCGATAACCTGTAGGGATAGAAATATTTCATTGCCGCCCCAGTCCACCCAGCTGTAATTGGGTACCCATCATTGAAGGCAGTGGAGGATCTTGTCAGTATGTTAGAGCATACATTATTATGCTCTGTATGCTCCTTATTGAGTTGAGATGGTACTTGAATGATTTGGCATGCTGGGGGAAATTTACTGTGTTAAGTGCTTTGAGCCCGAGTTTATCTCGGGATAAAGCGCTATATGAATGCACTCTTTGTCTCTTTATCTTTTTACATGTCCTAATTAGTCAATAAGACTTCATCATCATTTTCAAATTGCAACTACATGTATAACTCCAATTATATTTCATTCCAATAGTACACTATCCGTCGCAGAGTATTCTTTCATTCATTTCAAAATTGTTGGTAATGGTTCTCACAATTTTAAATGAAAGAGTTTGTCTCTTTGTTGATAGTAAAAGAATTGTCAACACAAAATTGCATGTCAATGAGGTTTTATTTTGAGAAATAATACATAATACATATAGATGTTAAAAGACTTATAAGATAATGTCAAATTATTGCAAGTTTTCTACAGAGGTGCTATTGGAGCATCTGTCTACAAGGTTACAATTTCATGGCATTTATATAACTAATAGTAGTACTGGACTAATCTATATTGCGTCAGTGGAGGACATAAATCGAAAAACGAAAAAAGTTTTTTAATTTGAGACAATTTATTGGTCAAATACGAATCATTAGTACATTGTTCAGAATTTTACTTCTTGATTTTGTAAAATAATCATCTTATTCTTATTGAGTAGTCTAAAAATATGGAATTCTTGCATTCTTTGGTTATGATATTATGGCTCAGCAAACCTTCAAATTGTATCATAGATATAATATTATTATGTTAATACAACTATTGATAATGCTATTTATAAAATGTTTCCAACAATAATAGAAGTTGAATCTTAAAGCATTGAAGGGGTAAAATTGTAAAATGGCATGGGAATTATATTGCGTATTACAGATTCTGATGATTGATAAACAATAATGTAATAATACTGATTTGTTTAAAAGGTCAGTTTTAATTGCTTTTGCGGTAGTCTATATTTTATAGGAGAAGCTTTATTTATCCTCTCTCTAAAAAAATGTGTAACAAAATATTTAAAAATCCGGATAGAATAAAAGCATTTACAAATAAATGTATTCATGTAAAAAAATCTCTATTGCTTTCTTTATAATAAGATGATAATTATAATCTTAATTATGCATAGGGTTTAGACTTCTGTTTATTAAGATGTTTCCCTATTCTTTCAATTATAAAACATAATTTTAATTTGTTTATGGCACAATGTTTTTAACTCATTCTGAAAAGAAATTAAGAAATTATAATTGTGTGTGTTATGTTTGGAAAGTTAAGGCATCATTAATTGATATGATAATGGTTAAGACAGTCAACTACAAAGCCAGTACGATATTCTCATTTTGAGTTTAATCACTTGTGTTGTGAGATATCAAGGGTGAAAAAAAAAGAATTAAAAATTGCTTGCGTATGAAGCTTATGAAAATCATCAATATGTGAAAATATTGACTGTAACGAAGAGCCTGATCATAGAGCATAAGCAACACATCATGTACATAAGGTCAATTTTTGTACTGTATGACTGGATGCTTTGTCATTATAATGATTGTCAATTGAAAAACGGATAATAAGAGCCAAAGTCTTTATATCTAATGAAAGAAAATCCCTTAGTTGGCTGCTTCTGAAGTCCCTTCACATTTTCAAATTATTGCATGTCGGCGAGACGGCCGACAATATCAAATACTTGATCATCGACAAACACTGGCGGTGCTTCTGATCGGACACGGCCTTTCCCATGCAAGATTGCCCGTGTGTCGTACTCCAGATTGATGATTCCCTCCATGAGATTCATAATATTTGTGTGGTCGACGTTGTGGATTCCATAATTGATAAAGAGCTGCTCGGCAAGCTTTCTCCGGTAAAAGTCACCTCTGTCTCCGGGCATGCAATGATCTTCGTGTTGACCCTGCGGGGAATAAAAACAATTTTCATATAACTTCAATCATAAAATTAACTGGATCCGACATATTAATTGTACTGAGAATATACAAAGGGATTAGATCGATTTACGCCTACTTAAGATAGCAATATTTGATTCCTGTCGCAACAAGTAAATGGTGAAATTTACGTTATAAATTCAACTGTTAACGACCAACTGATAAATATGATTATAACATTCTAAGGGTAAAATCCTTTAAAGACATTAAGAAAGTTATCCAATTTCAGGAACCATATTTTCATCCCAAAGTGCATACATTCATTTTGTCGCAAAGATCTCTCACATTATCATTGACTCTAACCATAAGAATATAGGAGATCATAAAGGCAAGTGATTAGAATACACTTTCAAACGTAACACTTTATCTTTATCAAATATTACTATTTTTAGTAAAACTAGACTTATGGAGTGTATTATATTACATAAAAAGGCATTCTTGAAGAATAATATTTCATATAATAAATACTCTATCAGACACGTAAGTCTTGTTTTACCACCATTCTTACCATCAGATAGACGAGAACGTCATTCATGGAAGCTAAACGGTGATGCCTTGTTAGCAGACTTGTGTTATTCATGAGTAAAATGATTTTTTCTGTAGCCTTCAAAGCCATTCTGTGCATGGTTGTCACCGGCATCATTCTGTCGGGTTTATACTGGATGCATGACGACTCAACCCCTGGCCGACTGTTCTTAAGAAGCTCATATCCAACATTCATTGTTGCCATGGTTAGTTTCTTTTGATGACGACAGTCTGTAACTTTTTAGGCTAGAGAATAGAAAGATAGTAAGTAAAATTGAATTACAATTTATACATGTACAAAAATAAAAATATATTTACCACTCATACTTCAAGACAGCATTGATCTGTCAATGCCATTCAATTGGAGAATTCTGCTATTCCAAGAAGTAGTAGGCCTATTTAATTTTTTTATAGTTGATCACTCATACCTTTAATCTTTCAAAGAAATATGAATTGTTTCTATTAAGAACGTTTGTGAAAACGGTATACACTATGTGGTTATTGATTTGTTCGGCCCATGTAATATTTCACCAAGTACCAAAGCATTTTCTTATTGTACTCTGTATACAAATGGCAATAAATAAAGATTATTATTATTATTATTATTATCATTATTACAAGAACCGGTAGGAGAATTTCGTCGAGGTTGGAAACTAGATAAAGTAATGGGCAAATGGCTTTTTGGGGGCACACTATCATAGCAACAATGGTGAGTTCACCTATATGATCCATACTGATATGTGCCTTCTTATATGTTTGCCCTGGGTTACTCCACTGTAGCATGATTTATTCTATTGTCTTTAAGAGATAAAGTCATAAGTAATTCTTTATCCCCTTACAGAAATGCATGATAGAAAGTTTGCACCATACATTATCATAAGATGGTCAGTTTTAATTTTCAATTGGTTGTATATCTCAATGCATATCCGTGGATTATTACTTCAGCACTACTTGCCTAGTGATTTTATAAACTTATGGTAAAGCTAAACAATCATTAACTGAAATGGTACTGTAATATTAATGTCCCTATAAATCTTTGATTTTTTGTAGTATAAGGCTATTCCCCCAAGGTCATGACCACACCAGTGGTAAAGGAAACAGATAATAAGTCAGAGGATCTAATTCTAATAAAGGCCAAACATGGCATTTAGATTTAATTGCAAATATTATAGGCCTACATGTATATTGTAGGCATATTAAGGTACCTCCCTTTGCCTGAAGGCCTGACCTGCAAATTAAAACATGACATGCAAATTAAATAGATTCTCTATGAATCTGTTTAGATCATTTGTAATGCCGTGTGTGAATGATTCGTCTCAGTGAACATTAGCCTGTCGAGTACACTGAGGTGACACTCACTGAGGTCAATCAACCTGGATTCACATTTCAATCAAGCTGAACATGGTTATGCCTACTCACAGATTTAGATATACCAAATACTATAATTAGCCTGACTCAAATAGATTTGATACAGAAATGTGTAGAGCACTACCTCAATATAATTATTTCTTGGCGATGGTTTTAATTCTTGGCAACTCTGCGTACAAGACTTATTAAACGTCCCGTAACTAGGGATATCTACCATTGGTAAACAAAATTACACGGGAGACCACTCTAAAAAAGTTACCGTCAAAACATCTGTAAAATTCTACAATTCTTATCTTATTCTTATATCTATACCCACTCTAAACAACTTTTAAGAAAATGCATATTAGGCCTAAAAATTATTATTATCATGATGTCAACATTACCATTATAAACTGTAAATATGGATAGCCATAACTAGATCTAGATCTAGTCCATAATGGTTTACTTACAACCCGCTGATTTTATAGATCTAGAAACTATTTTTATAGCATTTTGAAGGGTACCGGTACCGAATAAACATGATGTACCCAATGCCAGATTCTCAACAATTTATTGACACCCGTTCTCAAACATTGCATTGACCCTGGTGTTTACATTATAAGGGTAGGCTACATGTTACCATTATCGGATACCTGCTGTCGAAAAGAAAATTATATGGACCAGAAGAATAGGTCTTTTCTCTTTTATTATCGTTGTTGCATTTGATTGAAGGGTAGGGCCCTTGAAACTCTGCTCAAGCGTGATGTCATTATCGCATTTATTTGTTAGGCACTTGTCCTGCATTTTGGGCTGTTGTTGGTTTCACTGTTTTTCTCCTTCTCCGTATCCCTCTCTATCACAGAATTACACTCTCTCTATCTCCATATCTCTCTATCTCCATATCTCTCTCTCTCTCTCTCTCTCTCTCTCTCTCTCCCTCTCTGCCTTTCACTGTCTCTGTCCGTCGCTATATTTCTCTATCTGACTCTCTGTTTTTTAGTGTCTGTCTCTAGCTCGTTCTCTCTCTGTATATTATGTCTCACTGTCTTTATGTTTCTGTCACTATCACTTTCTCTATCTGTCTTTCTGTCTGTCTTTCTCCCTCCGTCTCTATGTTTCTACGTGTCTCTAAATTATATAACTGTATCTCTCTATTTTCTCTCTCACACTAACTCTGTTTTTCTCTCTATCCTTCTGTCTCTGTCTCTGTCTCTGTCTGCCTGCCTGTCTGTCTGCCTGTCTGTCTGTCTGTCTGTCTGTCTCTCTCTTTCTCTCTCTCTTTCCCTCACTACCTCTATTTCCTCTCTATTCATCTCCTTTCTTTCCCTTTAAGATTTAAGAGTCTCAGAAAACACGCAGGGAGAATAATAATTATTATGTTATTACGAACAAAGAGACAATGCGGGATTGTCACGGTACAGAAGGGAGACCACTGACAGAGTAATGACGCCAATAGGTTAAGAAGGGTTAGCTCCCTTGGCCCAGACTGACATGGCTTTTGGCACCGATTTTCTTGTCAGGCAATGTTTGTCCAGAAACGGATGTCGTGACCTTTGTCCTTTACCTTGCATCTCTATTCACCTCGATGTTAATGTGTCTGGTCCTTACGATATTTTCGATATTCTCGACAAGCTCCAACAACGACTTTGCCGTGCATCAGGCGTTCCCCTCATTTCCCCGTTTTTAACTCTAAGGTTTATGCACATTAATATCATCAAATTATTCCTAGAAGGCTGTGATAATGAATGAATGAAT
>JAUEKV010100965.1:1207-12265 GCA_031833985.1 Ancula gibbosa
TGCTTGTTATCTGTTCTTTGGGACATAAGAAAAGATATACATGTATCTTTATGCATCAATGAGTCGTTAAAATAAAAGAGCAATTATCTAAGGATAAATTCTGACTGAGTGAGATTAAATTTGTCCATCCCCCTCAAATTGGCACTTTGGTGACTGCGGAGCTGGTTGATGTGGTGTTGCTGCTTTCTGGTCAACAGTAGGCTGTGTCAGTTTAGGAGGGGACACAAGTCCAGAACCCTCTTGTTTAAGCTCATTGGATGCACTTGGATTTAAGTTACTGATCTTCACAATTTTAGCTCCTGAAGGAATACCTCCAATTTTAACAGGTATTGTGCTGCATGTGAATCGACTGGGAGGGGTGCGAATACTAGTGGGCACCATTGCTACTTTGTTCTTGCCCTGAAATAAGGTCGCAGGTTGGACTATAACAGCAGGACCTGGCTGAGGCAATCGGGTGTTTCCAGATATAATGGGTGGAAGTTGTACATTAGGAGAGGAGACACTGCTCGTTATCATATGCGGAACATGGATATTTGTTCCACCAGCCATGGGTATGACATTCTTCAAAATGCCAGATGCATTAATGACTGTAAGAGGTTTTGTGTCAGGTGTGCCCATCATAACAGAAGATTGAGGCAGTGGTGGAGGAGCAGAGGTGACAATAGCACGAGACACTAAACTCATTATTTCAGTCTCTGGTTGTTTCGATGACGTTGATGGTGTGCTTGTGATAGGAGATTTAATTATTTTGATGGACGGTGGAGAAGAAACGAGTTGTGTGCTACCCACAGGCAAGGAAATTACTCTTAGAGATACAGACGAGTGTTTGGCTTGATTTTTAACAGAAGGTGATGATGTTGCAATATTTACAGGCTCCTTTCTTGCAACAATGACTATATTAGAACCAGATACTGCTGTCTTGCCTTGGTTTTCTATAGCCTCTAGAAGAAGATGGCTAGGTTTTGGTTGGGATGGAATGCTTTTGTTTTCTTTCACTCCACTTTGTCCTGTACACATGGCAGACTTAATTGTCTTAGGAGGTGATGCTAATGAAAGTACTTTGATGGACTTAGCCTGAGGGCTAACTAACTTATCACTTGAACTCTTGGCAGTAGTACACATCTCTTCAGAAGATTTATCAACGGATTCTTTGATAGAATTTTCAGCAGCAGAGTGACTTTTTCCGGGGGAATCACTTGTCAAATATTTAAGCAACTCTCCTGATAATGTCTGATGATTAGTACTTTTGATCTCATTCAGATTTGCTGTAGTTTCTTGTTCTTTAGTCTTAATTGTAGCATCAACTACTTCAATTTTCACAGATAGCATTTTTTCAGAGCTGCTATTTTTATTCTGTGACCTAGATATCTTAATAACCTTAGACTTGGATGCTGATGATGAAGAAATAGGTGGTGAATTAGTAGCATCATCAGAGCTCTTCTTGCCTTTACCCAGGTCATTCAGGTCCGAAGTCTCAAAGAGGCTGATTGATTGTTTATCAGGGTTTGCCGTATCTTGTTTAACCAGATCTTTGCTTTTTGGATTATCAAATTCCAACTTATCTGGGGTACATTTTTTGGCAGAGATATTTAATTTATCATTTGCCTTTAGAAAATTTGATGGAGAAGATCTTTGATAATTAGGCGCTTTAGAATTTGATAAAACATCTTTACTATGTTTCATTGGCGGAGAGATGGAACATTTGCCCATTTCATACTTCTTCTTTTTGTAACTTGATTCCATATCACTTGGGTCAAATTTCTTAGGAGGTCTGCCTCGTTTTCTGGTTGGTAACTTTATAATGGATTGTGCGTCAGCTTCCTTTTCTTCTTTCATGACCTTTGATTCCTTTCTATTTTGGTTTTTTGATACTGCTGACTGCCCATTCACATTGTTTGCTCTTGCTTTGGACTTTGATTTAGGGTCATTTTGTGAACTGGACTGGACTTCTACTTCTGGTTTGTCTGTCTTTCTTGGCCTGCCACGTTTTCCTTTGGGCTTAATTTCCTTTGGCATAGTTTCAGTTTTTCGTGGCCTTCCTCTCCTTTTCTGAGGTGGTGCTTCCTTAATAGATTCATCTTCATGAAGTGACAATTTTCTCTTTCTTGTCTCTGGCCCAGAGTTTTTATTATCGGTTTCTTGTCTCCCTGGTTTATCATTATCAGGAGAAGTAGGTTCAGGCTTAACTATGGATACATTGCTTTTATCAAGTTCTTTGCTATTTCTTCTGGTAGTAGTAGCCTGTTCATTATTCGGGTTCTCATCATCTGGGCGATGCCTTTTCAGTGTTGTCCACTTGAATCCCTTCTTCTTCACACGTTTCGTCTTGCCATGAGGACGTCCACGTTTTTTATTGACACGAATCAAAGAACCGTCTTCTTCCACACGCACATGACCAAGTATGATGTCACTGCTGTCTTTGTTTAAAGACTTGCTCCACTTCATGTGTTCAATTATCTTTTGCAACTCATCCTCATGGGCCAGATCCTCTTCTGTCAACTTATTCTCTTCCTCTTTAACCTTCCTGACAGAGCACACTCTCTTGTAGTGAAGATCCACTCCCTTTATAAAGGTGAACCTCTTGTTACAATATCGACAAGTGTGTTGCTTTCTAACAGCTGTTTCATCAGTCAAAGCACTAAGCAGTGGCTTCTGGCTACGCAACTTGTCCTTACCACTACATTTCTTGACGTGTCTTTCCAACATGGACATGGACCTGAATTTGAGGTTGCAGCCATGGCATTGATGCTGCTCCAATACTTGGTACATCTCCCGACGCCTGGCATGATTGGATGGATTGTACAATGGACCAAATTTATTGCGTCTCCTGTGACCAGTTAGGAGAGAATAAGCATTAAATTTGGATGGGTTTGAGGACATTGTGGAAAGCTTAGTGTTTGATTGTATCTCAGGCATGGGGTTGTTACTCTTTGGGAAACTGATGACATATCCCTTCTTTACTGTTGTGGCTAATTCTTGATTCTTGTAAAAGTTGGATGCGTTTGTTTGGAGACCATGCCTTGAAGTATTATTAGTATTCCTCCTCCGGTCTGTGGTTGAATTATCGGATCTCCTATCCATCATTGGTAGCAATTTTTTTGGTCTATATGACCGAATTCTGCCAGTTGTTTCCCCTTGGCTAGGATCGCATATGGGAATGTGAAAATGAAGTCTGTTGAGATTCTTGAAAGGAAAGGCACAACGAGTGCAGACGTAAACTTCTGGGGAAGGCATGCTATCTGGAATTAGTTGGGTATGTGCAATGATTCCATACCCCATCGGGTAATAGTAGTACATATCTTCCACAAAGTTGCCTTTCTCAATCTCCAGGGAAGATGGTTCAATATGGGGATGTTTCTTCAACTGATGTCGCAAACACAATTCAAAGCAGCTGAAATGGCGGTGACAAATAGAACAGACAACTGTTATAGTGCCTTTTTTGCCAAACCAAATCTTTTCGTACATTTTCCAGATATCTGGCGGCTTGATCGAATGATTTTCTAGTTGCTTGGCATGGAAAGATTGTTGATATTCCACTTTACTCACGAGTCCTAACCCTGATGCAAATTCTTCTTTCATTTTCTGATTGGCTTGATATTTAGGTCCACGTCCTTTAACTTTCATGGTAGTAGAACTAATACTAGAATTAGCATTGACATTTCCTTTCCACATTGCTTTTTCCTTCATCAACTTTGCCTTACGAACACATTCAACAACTGGACAATTTATGAGCTCAGCATTCTTTTCATGTGTTTTATGAGATAGCTGTCTGCTCCAGATGGAAAATCTACGATGATCATGCTTTGAAGAATCAGATATGTTTAGAGCTGAATCAATGTTATGATGTTCTTCCGACTTATGAAACTTACTAGAGTCCGAGGAACATTTTAAAAAGTAACTTTGATTTCTCCACACATTTGAAATATTGCAACTATTTAGCCTATTAGCAGCACCAGCAATGCCTTTAACTTGGAGATCAAGGGCCTGTATTAATTGTGTGTTCCATGATTTCTGAAAGACATCTCTTTTGTCCGGACTCATTGCCTTATCTTGATTATCTGTCAGCAAATTCAGAGCATTTAGGTCTAGTGTCAATGAGTTGGCACTATTGGCAGTGGTCTCTTTCGACAAGGAAACTTTAATCCCTGAATCAGTAATTTTTTTATCTTTTTCTCTGTCAGTTTGTTCGGACAATGACGACAATGAGTGCCTTTTTAATTGTGACAACATTGTATTTAACATCAACTGATTACTTGTGTCTTCATTGGATGAGCTAGCTGATATGGAAGATGATGCAGGAAAAAAGGCACAGTCATTCTCTGTTGGCTGTTCTTCTGTCTCATCCTCACTCATTGGGTTTGATAGATGCTCTTCTTTCGCTCCATCACAAAGTGTTTGAGGTTCACTATCCGACTCAAATTCCGATTTTATCTTACTTGTAAAGAGATCAGAACTGGCAGCCGTATCCTTATCATAAGAATTGAGTATCCCAATATCCCCTGAATCCAATTCTGAGAAAGTCTCTTGCTTGATATTAATTTCATTCATCAGAAGACCATCAATGCTGCTGTCAGTGTTTCCATTTATGTTCTTACAATATGATGAAGATGCTGTGTCAGAGGTCGTTTCAGATTCCTGTTTGATTTCGTTGCTCATATCTGACAAATCCAAGACAGATTTCTCATTTTGCTCTAATTCAGATGCTCTGTCTTGATTGATAGATCCATTTGTTGCATGAGATTCTTTAGAAAAGGAAGGCTGCACTCCATCTACACTGTCATAGAATACAATAGGGTCTTCTTGATATTTAAAACTCAGGGGAAAATTGTAGTATGGCCATTCTAGTGGAATAAGTGGTTTAATGTCAGGGTCAGCGACATAATTTTGAAGATGATCCCGTTTGAAACTTTCTAGACAGTCATATCCCCCGTCAATGTATTTTTTCATATTCTCTGCACCTCTTGAATTGATATTTTGAAAAAATGAAGTTGGAGAGGGAGGTGGTGAAAACTGAAAGGCTGGAGAATTCTTATCATATTCATTGCATTCTGTTGATTCTTTTGACATCGTATTCAAAAACTCCTGCACAGATTGTGGATAACCGTGCATCTTGGTACGATGCTGTAGCATTCTGAGATGAAAGGGAAAGGAACGAGGGCATAATTTACACTTAAACATGAAGCGTTTGAGAGGGGCAATGAAATATTCTTGCGATCTTTCATTGCTTTCATTTGATACAATATTTTCTTTAGATTCAATTGAGCTGAGACTGGTTGATGCTGTCGGGTCTTGAGTCATTGGAACCATGGATAAATTATCCATGTTTTTAATATTTCTAGAGCCCTTTGGTCGCCCTCGTTTAGCCTGAAAGCCTTCTCCAGGATGAAACATACTGTATGAGGCTTCAGGCAGTACTCCATTGTTGTTTGCGCGATAGCGTTGAAGTCTATCCTTCCTAGCCTTTTCACGAATATACTCTTTGAGATTAAGTCCTGGGTGAACTGCTCGCAAGTGTTTGACTAGAGAACCTGCATTGGGGAAAAATGCATCCTGACAGCCATATTTGCATGGAAAGCTTTTACCAAGATGGAATCTGGCATGCATCTTCAAGTAGGTCTCTGTGACAAAGCCTTTGCCACATGTAAGGCAACGAAACTTCCGATCTGTTGAATACAAAATATCAGAGGAAAATAAATGAGTAAATAAGAAATAGACATAAAATCAAGATAATTGAGACATTCACAGATGATCCAATAATTTTCCTGATATGACTACCCCTACTTTGTTAAGTTTGAATAAATAAAAGGAACAATCATAAACATTTCCGAATATAAGAAGCAACCTTATTAACCTGATGAGGATGATAAATGATTTAGTATGGCAATTGCATTACATTAGTTTGCACTCTGCTAATCAATAGAAACCCCTTCAACTACTTTGAGTCTCAATTAATTCAAAGATTAAGGACCTGCTCTTTTTATTTACTCCAAAAGCAATATATAATTTCTTAGACTAAGAATAGGACTGAGTTTTTTTTAAGCTTAGGATATTAATTTCATATACACATATCTGTTCTTTAGAAATAAACAATCTTTAAAATAAATCTGGCAAGTGAGAACATTGTAACATCTTGCTACATAAAAGCTTACAAGAGAAAATGACAAAATATTATCAGGTTGAAAATCTAAAAAAGTGTAAACTGAATATTCTTCTACCAACGACCCTAACCACCCGACTCATCAAATCTAGATGCATTATTACAAATCTAGGCAAAAGTTTCTCACAACTTGTCAAGAGTTACGGTTTAAAATCGAATGACACTGCTGATAATTGTCTTAGCATTATTGATATAAACGTAGATATAAATAGTAATAATTATTCAACAGAATAATAAATTGGATTTAGAACCCCATTATTTTTTAAGATGAGACAAGTACGAAGAAAAGAAGGAGAATAATTGAAAGAAAAAATGACCCAAATGTGGGGCTCGAACCAGGGACGACTACGACAGCACCGCCTAGCAATGAGAAGAGAAGAGCGCAACCACTTAGCCATATCAGATCCCTAAAAAAATCAGTTTCTAAGACTGTACTCTTCTGTAATGACTGTAATGGTTAGTGCTCTTCTCCTCTCATTGCTAGGCGGTGCTATCGTAGTCGTCCCTGGTTCGAGCCTCACCTTTGGGTCTTTTTTTCTTTCAATTATTCTCCTTCTTTTCTTTGTACTTGTCTCGTCTTAAAAATAATGGGGTTCTAAATCCAATTTTTCTGTTGAACAATTCTTACTATTTATTTCTATAAAAAACCCTTGCCTCTCTTTGCTGTTGATAAAAACGTAGTCTGGCAAACCGGAAATAAACTATCCCATTTAAATTGTTTAAGTAAGGTGTCGGAACATTCCTCATAACAATCAATGTTTTATTAACCATTAATCATGAGTCTATCTTCTTGATCCATTTGTTGTAAACACAGTAATTAACTGCTGCAGCACAATAAGATCTAAGCACAGTTCTGATGGTATCTAATTTCGATAATGTTGACCGGTTCATTGATTAGCTGCTCTATAGCTGCGCTATATAAAAATAATTTATTATTATTATCTATCATTAGCTAAGGTCTAACGATGTTGAAAGAAGATTATAATCAAGATGACAGTAAAGTGGTAGAAAATTAAAAGAAAGAGGTATAGGCCTACATAAATATAACATACACGTATACATGTACATCATAAGCATCCTCCAACCATTCATCAGACACAAAACAGTAGTAACATGGCTATAAAATAAGCTTCTTGCACTTAATTTGATTTATAAGCATGAACCATTGTTTTTAAGTTTGTCACAAGTATATAGCTTCCCTTCTGATTACAAAAATATAAAGTAAGAAACATTCCGTACCTGGATCCTCTTCCTTATTGTGATTCATCATTTGATGCCGATTCAAGTTGTGCTTGTTGCGAAATCGTAAACTGCATTGGGGACAAGCATACTGTTTGATTCCTCCTTTAAATCTGTGAGGATCATTTTTAATATGATACTTCAGCTCAGCTGTTGTTTTAAAGACAAGTACACACATGTGGCAACGATACAAGTCTGAAGGTTGCTGATTTTCATCTGAGCCAGTCAAGTATGAGGCAGATATATACAAATTTGGCCGACATGCCAAATTTTTAAGTGGCTTTGATGGTGTTGATGCAAGAGTTGATATGTTGTGTGGATATATTGCTACTAGTCCACTTTGCGAGTTGGAAGAAACAAAAGCATGAGATCTATCACCAGAAAGTAAAGTGGATGTTGCACATTCAGAGCCAGGCACTTTATCAATGGAGGAAAGCCCTGAGGAAGGTATGAGAACGGGAGAAGGACGAGCTAAAGTTGAATTTGCCGGTCCTGTAGACAAAACCATCATTGGTTGTGATTTCAAACTCACTGGTCCTGATTGAGTGGAAGACTGTTTGGAAGAAGAAGGTGGTCTTGGTGCAGTGGGCGATAACATAGATGATACGGGTACAAATAATATGACTTGCTGCTGCTGCTGTGATGGAGAACTTATAGATTCAGTTGATGCAGCTAGGTTTGTAAGTAGGGATGATGATTTCATTGAAGCACCTGATGATGATAAATCCTTTGATGACTGCCCGATCGAGGATGTAGAAGTTTCAGATGATTGAACTATTGAACAATTGTTTTCAACAGCTGGGATAGGATCTGTATTTGAACTCGATGGAAAAGATATATTGTTATCAGAAGTGTCGGACTCTCGTCTCAAATCATTGCTGGATGAGTTATCCCTTTCCTTTGCACTTTCTTCCTTATTTGAACCTTCTTCATTCTTAATCACTCCTGGCTTTTCAGATTTGCATTGAGATAAGCTGCTCTCCTTTTCGGAAGGAGAAATTTCACTTTTCTTTTGGTCAACATCCTTCTCTTTTCTGTTAACAATAAATGTATCACCATTTTGTTTCAACGCCAAGTCCACTTTATGTGTCAGCATATGTTCTTCATGTTCACAGCTAACATCACAATCTTTGCATCCAAAATACTTTTTTTTCTGTGATTCATTGGAATCGAGATTACCAGATATTTCTTCCTTCACCTCTGATTTCAGAAAAGAGGCTTTTTCAAAACCCTTTTCCTTTTCAATATCCACAGCAGGTTCCTTAAGCGAATCTATGCCTGTAATCTTAGGAGTCCAAGTCTTTGCTTTCTGTTGTTCCAAATTTTGTTCTTTATTTGACTCAGAACCATCTTTTGTATCACATGAGATTTCATTTGACAGCTGTTTAAAAACATCTTCTTTTGAATGTTCAGCATATTCATCTCCTTTAATATTCAAATTACTTTCTGCATATTTGAGGTTTTGTTCTTTGGATGGGACTTGTTCAATCAATGAGGGACAACCTTTACCTTCTCTGACATTCAATAATGTTTCATCCTTTGTGACTGGAAAATCATTGTTGGCACATATTTCTCCTTTAGTAGACAAAGCATGAGCATTATTTTGGTCTTGTTTTACTTCTTTCCTTGCAAGTTCAAAAAGAGTTGGAAATTTGCTCTTCTCAATTTCAGAGGCATCTTCAGGAATAACTAAGGGAGAGTGCTTTTTTGTGAAGTCATCCATTTCCACTCCATGGTGAAAGGTTTCAATCTGACAGTCACTAATATCATTTCGTAAGAGGTAGCGATGATTGATGTGAATGTTCAGGTAATGGCGTTTGAGACTGAAAGCATGATTGTAAGCACCATCGCAAATATCACATCTAAAAATGATTTTGCCATGTTTAATCAAACTCTGATCTATAGCCAGAGAAAAATGGATGCATAAATCACCTTTGCTATTTGATCTGGAGGATTCATTGGAAGACAATAAAACTGATTTATTCAGACAAGGGCACAAATCATCACATTGATCTCTGAAATTCTTGTCAGTGGTATATATTTCATCATGATCTTCTACCTCAGTCATTCCATTTTCCTTTTTTCTGATCAAAATGGGCCTCATTATACTGGGATCAAAGGGTTTTATAAATGTTTCTGATCTTGGTCTAATATATTTGCGAGAATCATTTGTGGTATTTCTAACGCTTTTACCAGCTGGTCTGCCTCTCGGTCTACTCACTGTTTGCTGATTCAAACGATTTGTGGTACTTTGATTTAATCCTTCCTTTATTTTCGGAATATTTGAATCAAGACTGTGAGAAGAAACAAGACTAGAACGCTGATACTGATAATTTCCCTGAAATGATGTGGGACTGGAATTTGTTCTACAAATATTTCTAGAATGTGTTGAAGAAGTGCTGCTGTGATTGTCAAATATTTTAGGAGAAACACCATAGGGCATTGGTAGTCTGTGTCCATTTGACAGAGGCCTGGAATCTCTTGGCATGCTATTCCTGTTTCGTGAATAACCTTCATCTTTTTTCTTTGAGACCCTTAGCACACTGTTAAGACTCTTTTGTACCAATGGAGCATCTTCATCAAAACTTAACATGTCACTCATAACTTTTTTCTTTCTAGCCCTCTTTGTTTCAATTATTTCAGGAACAAATTTCTTTTCGTCAGTCCAAGGCACCAATTCTGAAATATATGTTAAACAAATGTAGCAATTAATCTTTGCATAAAGAACTTCAAGAAACATTGTCACCTCTTTCCAGACAGCAAAAAAAGGTTTCAATCTTAGGTTTGAATTAAATGTTTGTAATGACAAAAATATTCCAAAATGTTATTAATTCATCTTCAATTCATATTCCAAGAGAGAGGACTACTATTAATATGGATGACGGACATTGTTAAAATGAAAATTCAAAAAGGAAAACTTATTCCTCATTGAAATATTGTAATTATGTAATCATTTAAGTTGATTGTGTCACTTTTAAACTTACCAATGGTATATCCAATTTTTCTTCGTTCCCCTTTTGTCTTTCTTCTTTCTGTCCTTTTCAACAACTTTGGATCAAACCAGGTTAAAAGTTCTTGATCAGGTTTTATGTCCTGTAGAATCAAAGCAAATAATAATTCAAAGGATGAATGATTTCTAAACAAACCTCAAAATAATGAAAAGAAGTATTTTTAAAATCTTTTAGTTTAATTCTTTTTTTAATTTAGTGAATACTGTATTAAATGAATGATGATATATTTTATATAAATATGACTTTACAAGGAGAGCACAAAAAATAGATCCCTCGACAAATTTTCTTCACTATATTTTCTTTCCATTAAATGGATGAATAAAGTGGTAACAAAGAGGGAAGTATAGTAAAGATGTAGGCAGGAATCAGTAGATGTGGATAGATGTAGATGGAGGTGGATCCGTCTAAGTTTGAGGAAGCCAAACGAAAGCATTAAAAAGAATGGAACACATAAGGAATTAGAAGGAGGGTTAGGCAACATTGGATTAATAAATATCCTCTTCCATTATATTCTTGATTGATAAAAGATACTGATACTGTGCTGTTTCAACCTTTTATTTTCTTGAGCATGCAACAGAAAACCTATTCATGGAATTCATTTCAACAATCTCATTGGATAGGAAATAGATTGATAGCGTGACGCTAAATGGT
>JAUEKV010105404.1:0-12245 GCA_031833985.1 Ancula gibbosa
AGAAACATTTATAAATATTACCTCATACATAAAAGAAACATAAATATTGAACTGTTTTCTAAATATCACTTTTGCACATCTTTATGAGATTATCGTTATCCTTGAACATTATCAGTATCATTTAGCGAAAACGTTTCAGTGGCTAGAAATTATGTAAGAATACTTTTGCACATCCTTATGAGTTTTATCGTTATCCTTGAAAATGATCAGTATCGTTAAGCGAAAACGTTTCGGTGGCTAGAAATTATATAAGAATATTTGATATTATATAATGGGTGCCATTGCAATGAACTTGGCAGGAAGAGGACTACCAGCCCCCCCTACCCGACAAGCCCCCGCCAAGCCTACCTTCTGGAGCCCCTGCCACCTCGGATGAACTGCCTGTGGACAATGCACAAGTACGTCCTCAATGCATCTTTCTTATTCACCCTTTTAAAAGAAAATGATATGTTCTGTTCTATACTGTCTTTACGAAGGATTGATAAAGTTTATCCTATCTAATCTTATCTTATCTTATTTGTCCATTTGACACGAAGACAACTCTGGATTTTGGCGATACATGTTGTAGTTTTGTTTCTCTATGCATTCGTTTGAAATTGTGTGCCGCTAGACGATGAGTATACTCGCAAATTGACAATCCAGTCCAATATTTCTTTTAATCCAATCCTATTTTTATATAAAAATGATCATTCCGTGTTCACTACTTAACTTTTCATCCGTGCTTGTGTCTTGATTCGTTATAAAAAAATGCCACATGTCAAATCTGATATATTCAAAGTGGTTTGTTTAGATTTAAGAAGCATTGCTTAAATTCTTTAACTTTTAAAAACTCTTTTCACATTTTGTTATTCACTTTCAATTTATTGTCTGTTATCTGACTATGTACTGTGATATATTCCAGAACTCCAAAGCTCTAGACATGTCTCACCATGAGCAAGAAGTAGAGCAGCTAAAGAAGGAGAAGGAAGAGGCCCTAGCAGAGGAGATGAGAAATACTAAAGCTGGTAAGCTACTTTTTTGCTTAATAATTCTTTTAAAACCTAGAGCAACTATCTCAGGAATTGTTTTGTAAATAGTTTTTTTGTTTCTTATTGTAGATGATTGATAATAATAATAATGATAAAAAGATCTATTAAGAGTGGTTATATTGTTATCAGAAATAACTGAAGATAAGAAAACAGATTAATTAGGAGTGGTTTGAGGAGGAGTTTATGGTTATTTTAGCTATGGTCTGTTGTAAGGGAATTTCGTTCTTGTTTTGTTTTGTTTTTTATTTAAAATATGTTTTGTAACCTTTAAATTTTCATTCTTCTTATATTGCATCATTCAAACTACATTTTGTAACCAGCATTATTAAGTCTATGCAGTTTCTATATCAATGAATTGAAGCTTTGAGTAGTTGCACGCAAGAACTAGGCTGGTGGTATTCAGTTGAAATGCTCATTTTACTGCCTTATTTCAATTAGCCTGAAAGATTAGATATTATTGATTTGGAAATTAATCCAACGTTCAAAAATCAGACATATGATCTAATTTACCTTTAGACAGTCCCAGTTTTCAAAACGCCCCCCGCAGCATCATATATTCCGGGATGAAGAGTGCGGACACAATTTTTCATTTCTTTTTTATCTCCCCTGTGTTCAGCTCTGGACGCCATGAGAAAGGCATACGAAGAAGAGCTGGTCATGGAGAAGGCCAAGTACAAGGAAGCCTTAGTGACCATGTACACGGAGGAGTACGTCAATGAAATCAGACTGCGCCATCAGTGAGTACTCTTGGAGGACGGTTTTGCTGTATTGTAATTAAGTAAATAGTCAGACAAGCAGAAATAGTTTATTATGTATAATTAGTGATTTTAAAAAAATTAAAAAATTTATTTCTTTGGTTGGTTATCTGAATATTTCTCGATCTGCAGAACATGACTTGCTTGAAATTGAATCATCTGCTCTCCCTCTCTGTGCTGCGATAATCATTTTTAACATACTGTACACAATCCATCAGATTTTGCTGCCTTTCAAAAATATATAATCAGTATTGAAGAGTGCGTAATTGTTTTTATAAATGTAGTGATTAATCCAACAATTTTCAGTGATTTTATTCCTCCCCTATATACTCATACTGTGTTGTATTTCCCCTTTCCGTCATCTAGAGAAGAAGAAGAGCATACACATGAAGAACTGCAGAAGGTCAACATCCACTACTCCAGTAAATGTGAGGACTACAAGCTGTTGGAGATGAGACTGAATCAGTCCAAACAAGACTTGGAAAGCCACATACAGCAGCTCATTTCAAGGTGAGGTTGTTTATAGAGAGCATTGGTGCATCTTGAATTTCTTAAAAATTTCTGCTGGTCTCTGTCTCTATGTCTGTCCCTGAGATCACCCTTCATGGTGGTGAGAGTTTCTCAATTAGCTAACTGTTGTCTTTATCCGTCATTATCAGTATGTCTGTGTCTCTCTGTTATCTCTGCCTACCTGCTTCTATCTCTTTGTGATACACAATCTTAGAGATGGTGAATTTATTTTGATTTTTCTCCCAGCAATAATCATCTTGAGGAGATGTTGAACAAGGAAATTGACAGCATGAAGGACTTCATTAAAAACAAGCCCTCTGTCGGCAGTCTCACCACTGGCTCTGCTACCATTGAAGAGGAGTTGTATGATGCTAAAGTAAGAACACTCAATATTTTACTTAAGAATGAGAATGATTATGATGATAATGATTCTTATCAACATAGTTGGAGTCATCATCTATTATTATAATTAACTGCTGATACATTGTACTAGACTTAGTGAATATGATTTATGTCATGAATATACAAGAACAACAATGTAAATTTGATTATCCTACCCTTTATTTTATATAGTTTTAAAAAAAGAAAAAGACTTTTTCCCCTTAACATTTAGAAAAGATACTGTGCTGTTAAATGCATTGTGGTTTCAGATAATTTTCCGTTCAGCTTCACAGGCTGGTGCTGTATTTCTTCTTTTATTTAAATAATGAAAGAAGTATTCACAATCTCATTCTTGAAAATAATTCTGATCCAATTCCTCTATCCGTTATGATCAATGTCAATGTTTTATTTTCTCAATCTTTCACCAGATAATGGTTCGAGTGAAGGATGCAGAGCTTCAGAAGTTGAGGTCCCAAGTGAAGAATTTGGAAAACAGCCTTCATAGAACTACTGAGGTATTTTCCTTTACATCCATTTGAATCATCTCCAACATTCATGGCTGGGACGGATTGAATTTGTTTTGTTTTAAATTTGTTTGTGCGTGTGTCAACGTGTCCTAGATTATATATTGATGGTATCGCGCACAAACTGGTCATGTCTAGAATCCTAAATTATACAGGTGAGGGAAAAAACGGAAAACTTGGTCTAGGCCTACATCATTTTGTTTTGATTACTTCCAAATACCATTGTCTATCAAATTATCAATTATGGTTTGCCTTTAATGATTATAAAGTACTTTATGAGTTGGGCTGGTTTTGATAAGAATATGATCTACGTGCCATTGCAATTTAACAATAGATAATAGGAACACAAAACGGCTATCTCAAAACTCAGGCCATTGCTGTGTTAATTTCTCTAACGCAAAACGACCAACTCAGTGACTTGGACGGTTTGCACCGTCATTATGAGGACCATAATAGAAATGGTTTGTTTATAAATATCCCATCCATCGGTAGATTTGTATTGCTATTATTAGAAGCAATATAACATAGTTAGAAGAGTATTTTAGTAATGATTTTTAAAAACATGAAATTCTTGACTTTGTTTGAATAATCAATAATTTTATTTTAATTGTTTATTTGTCGTTTTGGTTTTTTTTATAGGAACAAAGACAGACGATGACGCAATATATGCAGACATTAAAAACGATGGGAGAGAACAAGAAGCAGTATCAGTGTGAGAACCAGCAGTTGACGGAAAGGCTCAACAAAGTCCTTGGGAGCCAAGGTCTGAAAGCGAATATTAAACGAAGTAAGTACCGATCATGAATTATTTCCTCAGGTTTTTCTGCCCATCTTTGACTTTAAATAAACCATAATTTGAGTTTAGCAGGTTTTATGTTTCTTCAATTTCGATAGACAAGATTCATTCCGAGTGGCAATATAGATAGAACAGTCATATATAAAAGCAACGCAATGTATTGGTAACTGGTGGCAGATGGGACAGACTTGTAAATTGAAATATTACCTCTTCCTTTTTTTTAATGATTCTAGGATATATAAAATTAAGTGTTAATACATTGAACTTTGCGTCATCATTTATCAATCACTAAAGGGATGAAAAGACATACCAAAAGAAATTCTCAAGAAAAGCAAGAATAATACCAGGTCATCAGGATACCAAACCTACATTCTCCTTTCTTTCCCAGCAACAATTGCCTTTTGTATTCCTCACTGCATTATGAAACCATATGGAACGACTTGCCTCTTGCCATCAAAAGTGGTGGAAGTGCAGAAAGCTTTGAAAAAAAATATACACACGCAACAATATTTGGTAAACCCAGACTTGGGTGTCTTGTGATGCGTTTATAATGACATTGAAAACTCATAATGGCTGTTTTCATATCTTGTAATGATTTGAATGGCTATTATTTCTTTAGATATTCCTGAAAATGGTTTTGACTTGAGGAAGACTGGGATGTCTTGCTTGATTGTAAAAGACCCTGAGATCACCGAACATGGTGAACAGGGATTTCTCTATAAATGTTTAGATGTTGTTTTTTTTCCAAAATAATTTCCCTTTATTATTATTACAGTTTATTCAACAAAACTGAATTGTCCTGTACTTAATTTACCATGGATTTTTTCTTGAATAGAAAGTGGCTCAACAACAAACTTGAGGGGTGACTATCTTGTGAGCCCATTCCTCTCGCCTTCTCTTTTTTTCAATTTAGTTCTGCAATTTGATTTGATTTTTGAAATTGATTTTTGAAATTTTTGTTGCGTGTATTTGATTCCTTATTTTAAGATTTTAACTATGAAGATTGTTAATCTTTCTTTGTCCCTTTCAAATCTGCTGCACATGTGTCATCCAGCAATTTCGCAGCTGCATGCTACACATGCTTCTTTCTAAATTTCAGCATTTGATTTTGTTAAAGCTTTGCGTCTTGAGATTGATGATTTAGTTAATGTCTTTAGATATTTTGACATATTGTCAGTCTGTTTTGGACTTCTATGTCAGTGAACATATTGGTGAGCGAATGAAATGAATTGTGGGTTTGTCTGATTTTTTAAGACAGCCTTTTCATGTGATCAATGGTGGTAAGAATGTAATTTCCTGATGGATCAACAAAGTATATCTTATCTTATCTTAATTACTACACATTGCCTGCAGATCTTGCAGACTTTTTTCACACAGTAAATTAATTGCACACATATCTTGATTATCAAGGTATATTTTCACACAATGCTCATCGCTTCTTCTATCGTCTTTCGATAATGGTGTTGGAATTTCTTTTTGCCAGTAAATGCCATTTGGCTACTGTGATTTTTGGCCGTGTAAAATGCCATTGAGTTGAATATGTTAATCTTTCATGTACATGTATAGATTTTTTTAAAGATCCTAATATTTGAGAAAAGGTTGTGAGAAGCAAGCCAAACTATAATAGATTGTTACCCTTTCTACTATTCTCCTTATATTTCTAGGACTAGTAGGTTAGTTAGTTGATTAGAAAAATTCTTGGTCATTATGTGCAGTGATCTCAGAGGATTTGTAGGAAACTGTCTTATAGAACCTGTTTTCTTTGGAAGGCTGTTCTGATCTGGTAAACCTAGACTTATATGACGTACATGTCTTGTGGAGTATTTATTATATGAAGTATCATCCTTCAGGAATGTTATTTTATATGATATTATTCCACAACACGCAAGTCAAGGTCTACCAGTCTAACGGAACGACATATTCATATTTTGTAACTACGCTTTGCTGAGTCTCCTGATTATCATCCAAAGTAAAATGTTTGTTTGAAGAAACAGTCATCAATAAAGCAATCAATCAATCTATTGATTGTTTCAGATGCATCAGTGATTTTTAAAAAAGAGTCCTCATTTAAATTTTTTCTATATACAAATATGAACTTCTACTTCTAGACTTTAGGCATGACTTGAATATGTGTGTGAATTTGACCACTTTGAATTTTATTTTCATTAGTTTTATAATAATGATTTTAAAAAACAATTATCGTTGAATTAAATTTAAGCATGTGTTTATAGAAGACATTGATCGTCATAACTAGTTTTATGATTCATCATTTTTCAGGCTTTGTTTTGTTTCTTTTATTTTCTCCATTATTTTTTATAATTTACATTTCAACACACCTTCACAGATTATTTTGCTTATTCATCATGTTTTTTTTGTTTTTTTCCCCTCCGTGTTATTGTATCATTGGTGAATGAGTGTTGTCCGAAGGATGGATGGCTTGGCATGAGACTAATGCAACTTCTATATCAATTTGGGTCAAGAGTCTCAAACACGTCAAAACATTTGAAATTATGATGATTTTGTTCTTTATGGAGCATTACGAATTATTTATAAAGCATTTATTACATTTATATAGATGATCTGGCCAATCCCTGTTCTCTTTAAATGAGCTAGATATATGCACAGAGTTGATTTAGAAATGGATCACATCACCCAGATAGACACTCTGACTTCTGTTTCTGTATCTGTATCTGTATAGTTACGTTGTAGAATCCCTACAGGAGCAGCTTGACTGCTACTCCTAGGCATATTGGTGTCAGGGATATATGGTTGCCAAGCCACAACCTTGGTCTTGGTCTTATGAATTTATGTTTTTATATCAGTATTTTACTTTTAATACATGTGCTTTTCAAATTAAGAATATCTCTCTGTTAACCTAACAATGTGTGATGCATAGTTTTGATATGGTTAGTAATGTTCTCTGTTACACGTTCTCTCTTCTTTCAAAGCTCCATCATTTCACCAAAGAGCCCGTAGCCCAAGTCCACAGCCCTCAGCCGCATCACCTCGAAAAGATTCTGACCATTCCAGTCGGGAATCACACAGAAGACGACACATTCAGCCCAAAGGTGAGCCTACCTGTCATATTGGCGTGTTTCTACTTCATACGCTCGGGCATAATTCAAAAATAATTTCCTACTAAGGGTAACGTGGCTTGGCAACCAGATATCCCTGATACCAATTATGCCTAGGCGGAGCAGTCAAGCTGCTTCCGCTGTGTTAAAGCCCAGTTGGGATTCTACTACGTAATTATACAGATACAGATACACCTCCTTTTGCAGGTCTTCTATATGAAAATTTATCCATCCATCCATCCACACTTCAATCCATTCATCTATCTAATCAATCCATCCATCTGTCCATCTATCCACCCACCTATTCCTCATCTATCCATTTCTGCTCTATGTAATGTATTACATCTTGTTCAAGTACCATGACTGTCTCAGACATTTTCTTTTCATTATATATATTGTTTTAGGAATTCGAATAC
This sequence comes from Ancula gibbosa, assembly GCA_031833985.1. Lineage (NCBI taxonomy): Eukaryota > Metazoa > Mollusca > Gastropoda > Nudibranchia > Goniodorididae > Ancula > Ancula gibbosa. Next base: position 7,485 of record JAUEKV010105404.1, read on the forward strand.
TCTGTCTAATAATCATCTTATCCTCTCATTTTACCCTCCTCTCATCTTCCTTTACCCTCCTCTCACCTCCATTCGCCTCTTTTCATCCCCAGATTTGAGACGGTCCAAGAGTAGCCCTTCCCTCCCGTACGTCTTTGATGGCAAGGCAATCGTAGCCAAGACCTCATCTGCTGCCGCCAAGCTGAGCAGACGTTCCCGTTCCCCAAAATCTTAAAAAGTGCTCCTTAACCAATCCTTCCATATCCAAACTGCTGCTGTTATGTGTTTCATAGACCAGTTTGCCTGAAGAGATTTATTTTGTAATTAATTTATCGTGGTATTTATCAGAATGATTGAGCAAATGGCTAAACATATTATTTTAATTTTGCTGCTAGCTTGCACAATCTACTTTGTCTATTGTGCAAGGTCAGTGACATTACGACTGAAAATGCTGACATTAAAACATCATGCGTCATTTGAAAAACTGCTTAGAAATCGACTGCTTTTTCTTTCTGGTTTTTACCTCTCACAATTTGATTTTGATATCGCTTTAATCCTTTTCGACCCATTGTTACTTCTTGACTACCGCATTGAGGTTCCAGCTGTTGAATTGCATTTAATTAAGCACAGACAGAGCCATCGTTGGCGCTTTGGCCAGTGATTATATCATACTGGGCAAATCAGTGCACAGACTGACACTGTGCATTTCTGTTATTAAAATTTTGATTTATGGAATCAAGATTAATAATGTAACATATCAATATCAGCACTTGACGAATAACTTATGAATGATATGTTATTGACAATGTATTCCTTGATTTAGCAACAAAATTAATTATTAGTGGAACGTGTATGTAGTTTTAATTGAACACTTATTACTTTACTTACAACTAGTAACCGTTTCTTGTTGACAGTGGAGTTCAGTGCCGCACGTATGAAAAATATATTTAAATGACTTATATCCGTAGTTGTGGAGAAACTTACAACTGCAATACTGTTTCAGTATTTGAACTGCCCATATTTATAACATTATTTATATCACATACCTTCACATAATTTTGTTTATATAGTTCTTGAATTTTGTGTACCTATTCTTTTCCTATTGGGATGGCAGAGGGGGGAAAGGTTAAGATTATTAACAATTTATGTATTATAAATATGGTTGTGAAACTGTCTGACAGTCTGTTCTGTGCACTAAGGCACTAGATTAGTTATCTCCGTCAAATTGTGGGATGAGAATTTATTTGAAAACCACTAAGTTTTTTTTTTCTGTTTGTGTTTATTATGACTGATTTAAAGTTATGTTTCAGTTAAAAACTACAATGAGAACTCCAACTTAAAGAGATAAACATAATCATCCAAAAGAAGATTGAATTTATCATCAATTATTAGGCCCCAATCGTATTTGGCTGCGTTTGTAATGTGCAAGTTTAATGTTCAAACAGAAAATACCCTTGCGAGTATTCTTAACTAACTTACTACCATTGTCGCTCGGGTGCGATTGTGCTCTACGTATGCGATAGTACAATCGTCGCACATGTGTGATCTTAACAATATCGTATCATAAACTATAGAAAGATCGCGTATACGCCATTGCCACACGATTCCGTATAGAATGTTTGCTAGGCTTATCTTTCTTCTTCCGTTTGATACCAGAACTAACTCTCTAGTGGGGAAAATAATAAGGAGCCCAGTTAATCTGGCACGCTTATAACCTATACTTCTTTGCTTAGAAACAGGTCAGGTAGGATCATCTTGGGGATGCGAGAACTCGTGACTCATATGTGGATGAAGAGATATTTATTAACTAAAGTTAAAGGAATCTTATCTATGATATGCGATTTCAATTTTATTTGCTATCAACACCTTAGTTCTAATTGTGATTTTAAAAATTCTTGGTTGTGCAAAGAATATGGTTGTTGGGAACTTTTGCCTCAGAGGAAATTTATGTATGATTGAAAGTGAGAATTTGATGAAACGACGGAAACCCACCAGACCTTGTAGTTTTGGCATGGCATTTGGAAAACCTAGCGTAAGGATTGACGGAGACCGCCTGCCTGTGCCGGTGTACCAGGAAATGCGAGGCGGGATTATTGTATTGACACAGTTGGGTGTCTATACCATTTAATAAAGAGCAAATATTTCAGACAGAGCTGGGAAATAAATCAGTAATATCAAAGTGTTGTGTCAAATATTTTATTTACGAAGACATACCATCAGACATATCATAGTGACTTGGTTTTATCATTCCAGATGACGTCATAGGGTGGAGGAATCATTTTTAAAGACCCGACTTAGAAAAGCATGTGTATTTTGTCGCATTTTATCGTGGAAATGTTTCTTAATGCTTTAATACCGTCTTATTTCAACTTGTCAAACTGTCCCTTTTGGTTTTTATAGTATTTACAATTATTATTCATTTACCCCTGGCACTTTTATATTGATATTGTGACAGACCTGGTCATAACACTTGAGCTGAAGTACTTATTGACGATAGCATCTTTGTAGTCACTCTTCTTGTTTCCTTTTCATTTCTCTTGTTTACTTTAGTCTTCTGTCCAGTTTGAATCGTGACAATTTACACTATCAACTTAAGAAATGTGATATTAATTTCGTCCTGATTATTTTCAAAGTCCATCACACTATTAATGTTAATTTTATCCAAAACATAAATGATCTGAAGTTTACACCAAATAATATAATGATATAATTTTTAAAAGGCATTATGCAATACTATGGTAGGATTGGTTGTTTCATTTTGCTAATATAATATATATATATAAATGTAGATATGCTGTTTGCGTGTTGTGAAAATAATAAATTTACTATGCAAAAAAATATTCACTATATTTATTCATACAAATTATGTTTATGATGGAAGCTTAACCTGAGTAACATTACATAAAAGATAATTTGCAATACATTTATGAATTTGACCTAAAAAATACAAGTATGTTAAGTATGATGTGTACAATATTATCCAGGGGTTCTGTTGAATCACATTATGAACCTTGTCTACTAAAATCACAAACATCTATCGACATATTTTCCCATTCATTATTAATAAAGATGGTCAAATACTCATGTAAAGGTTTGAGCAGAGTTTGTATTTTTCTTCCTTTTATTCTATGAGTGAGTATGAAGTTGTTAAAATGTTGTCATTACTTTAGTATATATATATATACATATGTGATATATGTGTGTTTCATTCATGTGGGAAAGATAAAGATATTTACATGTAAAATGTATTAATCCTTTGAAGGTAATGTAATCCAATGTCATTTTTCTTTGAAGGGTTTAGAAAGTTTATCTTTATCTTAATCTCCATCTTTAATATGAGCTGAAATACCTGTCCTATGAAGGGTCAGAAGAGCAATTTAATTACTTACATTTTACTTGCAATGAAATGAAATTTCTAATGGCCGAACACCATTACTGATCTGGGCAATCACTCTTCCTCTATGTCGGATATATGACCGGGCTTAGAAACGTAAAGTAATTCTTCAAGGCCATGAGGCCCATAGAGCTGGTGCTTATCCCCAGCTTCTATGACGGTAAGTGGAATGAGTGATCAATGAACACCCCCTGGAGAAGACGCTTGTTTATAGCAGGTTTACTTTCCCCAGCAGTGCTGGTACCCACTAGGCACCTGAGTGAAGTGTGGGATAGTGTAAAATGCCTTTCCCAAGGGCATAACATCGGGGTGGTAGAAGTCAGGCTCCAACCCGGGTCGTTCGATTCAAAGTCCAAAGCGCTAACACAGCACCACTGCTAGTGCTTAGAAGCCTACTCATCGTTAACATACTTGGAAGAGTCCCACCACCATATCATCATCCAGGAGCTGTCGAATTGTAAAGCTTTGTAATGTAATGTAAGTATATATTTTTAGATAAATCTGATCTGATGTTTCTGTCAGGCATCTCATTTTCTTTCTCTTTGATTTTGGAACATTGAGATTGCTGTAATCTTAGACGTACGTGTCTTGGGGAGTAGTAAAAATAATACATAAAATATTCTTCAAGAATAATATTAATGTATATATGATAATGTATATATTACTCCTCAAGACACGGAGATTGCATTTGATACTGAGATCTGAAGTTCGGTTTTGTGAGAAACGTGGTTTAGCATTTCATGTAAATAAGTAAGAAAAGTTGGTTCCGTACCCGTTAGCGAGCATAGGAACCAGGTGCTAAGTCCTGATTATACTAGGAAGCATACATCATAATGCGATAGTTTGTCATCGCAATCCACACCAACTTTACTTTCACAGAGTCTGAACAGATTTAGAAACCCATGCACTGCTGGGTGAACATAGGGCCATAATACAACCCCTTTACCCTGACTGGAGATCAAATGCATCATAATGCGGTAGTTTATCATTGCTTTCCATGCCGACTTTACTTTCGTTGAGGCTGGAAATTTGTTTTTCTTTCCATTTTTATCACGAATTATGAAGAAGGAACTGTCGCAATTGGGAAAGGAGAACAATTATGTAATCTTGTGAAAATACAAAGAGCTGATTCGAATGAGAGTGCGAAATTCTTAATTCTTGCAACCCTGAGATCAAGTCATAAATTGGTACCCATTGGCCCATACGATCATCTGGTATGCCTACATGCCTTCCACTTACCTAGGTCCTCAGCGGAGTATTGCTCACCAGTCTGGGCTAGGTCAAGCCATGCCAACAAGGTCGACCCACAGTTGAACAATGCATGCCGCATAGTCACAGGCACACTAAAGCCAACACCACTACCAGCGGTCTACAGACTGGCAGGAATA
>JAUEKV010106513.1:0-12228 GCA_031833985.1 Ancula gibbosa
CTATAAAGCATACCACCTACGTATTTAATTACAATTTATGAAAATATCACTTCAATGTAAATGGCAACCGATTGAAAAGTTAATGCAACCGTGGTTACTTTCTTAGTAATCGATGTCACATACTTTCTATTGTTATTTTTCTTATTAAATATTTCTTCAGTACGGGTGATACTGGAATAACAATTGAAAATTGTACTAAAACTGAGATGAAATAGTTGAGAGAAATTTTCCTTTAGATACACATCATTAACAATGAACAATGCCTATTACTAGTCGCTGTGCTCTCATTTCACCCTGGTACATTCCAATATGTGCTCGCGTAAACTTTCTCATCAACCATGGTACACATTGCCGTTAATCATTAACATTACGTTATTGATGTTATTTTCAGTGGCATTTTATGACAATAATGATGGCCTTGCAATTGGATGGATAAAACCGTCAAAGATATTTGATAATGATCTTCAAAATGTAGTGCCTTGTTAAAATGTATATTAACATGCTACTTGGTCAATATTAATATTGTTTCTACTGTATACTTGGACTATTTATTTGCTTTGACCTTCAATTTCTCTCTTCAGTTTAGCATTCATATTATGTTCTAAGACAACTATTCTCATGGAACACATCCAATAAGTCAATAAGAAAGGCATTTTTAAGGACAGACTGATCCCCTTTTTAAAAATCGTTTTCTCTTCATTTCAGAATTTAAGAAACGGGCAAAATGCTGGAATATTTACTGGTTTTTCGCATTGCTGTGCTTGATTATCAGTGTTGCTGGAATTGTCTTTGTATGCGTCTTGAAATATGAAGAATCTACGCCTGACATTGATGTGAGTTGTTTTCCCCTCTAACGCTTTTTTGAAGTTGGTCTGTTTATCCCTTTAGCTCACAATGCCCATAAATTGATCAACTTTAGTTTTGTCCAAAAATTTACATAACAAAAAGCAATAAGTGCGCATTTTCAAACTAAAGGTTCTCTAAATTTTTATAACATTGTTATGAATACAGAGGCAAAGAACAATATAAATACAAACAATCGATTACATTGTTTTGCAATCAAAATGAAAAGCGAAAGATATTTTTGTGCCAGAAGATATCTAGTACAGTATGCAAATGCTAGATGTGTAAAATAAATTTGCAATAAATGACATTCTTACCATCCTCATTTTATTTAAATCAGATATTGTTGAAATGAGAAACATGGAAATCAACTATCCTTACAATTTGATTCTTTTCAGTATGCCATTGTTTTCGATGCGGGGTCGTCACACACCTCTATGTACATCTACAAATGGGACGGGACCAAGTTCAATGGTACCGCTTTGGCTGTTCAGGCAGGGGACGAGTGTAAAGTGAAAGGTTTGTAGGAAATACATATATTTATAGTTTGCTAATGGTTGATTTTGATATTGATTACAGAAATAAATTTTTAAAGGGATCAAATCAAATCAAATTCATTTTTATTGTCCCATCAGGAAAATTATTTTTGCGTTTTTGACATAGCATGAAGGGAGCTATGTCAAAAACACCTTGTCGCTACAAGTGCTGCGCCAAGTTATACAATTTGATAATAATTAATTCATGTGGTAAAGGGAAATAACTCCTTCAAAATTAGGACGTTATCTGGAAGAACCTACGGGTTACTTTGGCTACAAGTAAACAGTGTCTGACACGACTTATAGTGGCCGATGTGATGCTGAAGTAGTAGCGACATGTATCAGTTTTAATTTTGTCGCTTTCTATGGGTACAAGTAAACATCTAACTCAGCCTATAGGGACTGATGTGAGGTCATAAAGGGTTAAATTCAGATCAATCCCGTGATTTTATACAATAGCGATCCTCCACTTATCAGAATATAACAGATTGTCTGTTATACGATGAGGGAAAAATGACTTTGTGGTTGGGTTTCAAGAAAGTATTATATTATTAATATTCAATATAACAGTATTATGTGGTGTGTTTATTTAAAGTTGATAAAATTATTTAATCTATATTTGCCCACATGTTACATGAGCCGTTAAAAAGAAATCTCATATAAAATCTAGTAGTTATCCTCGTCATATACTCTGCTTCAATTATTATTGTAACTTTTGTGTTGTACGTTAATTTGAAGATTTAGTATTTGTCTCCCGTTCAATGAACACACCAATTATCTTATTCAAAGTTTGATTGGGTTGACTTCTTTTCTTTATACAGGAAAGGGAATATCATCATATGTAGACCGTCCATTAAGTGCTGGAAAGTCTTTGAAGAAATGTCTAGGATCTGCTGAGAAAGCAATCCCCAAGGACAAATACTCAACTACACCAATTTATCTGGGAGCTACTGCTGGCATGAGGCTTCTAAAGTAAGTTGTTTGTTGTTCACAATGCAATTTGCCCACTCAAAACGCATTTTCATTTGGAACATTTCAATGACGTGTTCCACTTTTGTTCTTGGGAAGTTAGGGGTTGGATTTCTTTTTTTTTTAAATAAGTGCTGTTCATGCAGGCACCAAAAAGGTTGTCGCGCCTGGCATTCCAATTTCTTTCAATGAAGGAATGCAGACTACCTCCGGCTCACGCTCAATGCAACAGGAGTCTCCTAATATTTATTAAAGATCTTGATTATTTTATTGGTAATGAATGGTACTCAAGTACTATATGAGTATATTGAGCTCTGTCATCTCTTAGTGCTGTGTACTATATAGTAATAATAGTAAATAATCGGACAAACAGAAATAGTTTATTAGACCCCTTATTGGACAGAGATAAGACAAATAGGAAGATAAATGAGACAAATCCTGGACTTCAGCCGGGTCGAACCCTATGCGCCGGCACCGAATCGCCTTGCCAATAAAGAAAATGCACTGATATCAACTGAACCACCTCTAGGCTTCAATATAATCGATTTATATAGCGTTGAATCTATCCATCCGGGGGTGCTCAGTAGTGCTTTATTATTGCAATATATGTTGGTAATCCTGAGGTAGTGCATTGTGGATTGGCATTTCTCCAATAACAATTCATGTAATTTTTTTAACGATGCTCAAAATATGACACCATTGAAGAGGTTGTTGACTATTAACTTATTTTTAAAGTGCTCAATGCTTTCCCTTAATATATATACTAATTCATCCACATTAAATATTTGGTATTCATAATCTGATCATTTTTCCTTTCTATCTTTCAATGCGCTTCAGCTTAAGCAATCCAATAGAGAGCGCAGAGATTATGAACTCGATCAGGTCCGCTTTCTACGCTTCACCGTTCAAATTCCCCAATCCGAGGGGGATGGCCAGAATCATCAGTGGGTATGAGGAGGGCTCTTTTGCCTGGATTACCAGCAACTACATCACCAATGCCTTTGGAGTGGTAAGTCGAGTCCTTCGCATAGTTATTTAAGTAAAGTAATTCCAGGAGGCCCATAGAGCTGGTGCTTATCCCCAGTTTCTAGGACGCTAAGCGGAACGAGTGATCGATGAACACCCCCCTGGAAAATATGCAAGTTTCTCGCAGGTTAACTTTCCCCAGCAGTGCTGGTACTCACTTGTCCCCTGGGTGAAGTGTGGGATAGTGTAAAACTCCTTTCCCAAGGGCATAACGCCGAGGTGGTGTCAGACTCGAACCCAGTGTCTTTTGATCCGTAGTCCACAAGTGCTAACTGTTATACCACTTGCTCCACTCTGTTCAAGTAAAACGTGTGGTAGACCTAGACTTTCGTGTCTTGTGGAGTATTTATTATATAAAATATCATTCTTCCAGTTGTTGTTTGAATGTAATTGTTGATAATGTGTAGCTGTAATTTGGTACCCATCGTTGAAGGTAGTGGAGGATATTGACTAGTTTGTTAGAGCATACATAGTTGTGCTCTGTATGCTCCTTGGGGAGTTAGAGATGATACTTGAATGATCAGGCCTGCTGGGGAAGATAGAATGCATATTAAAGCGCTTTGAGATTGAGACTCCCTCTGTGTCAAGCGCTATTTAAATGTGAAGGGCTTAGAGCAAGAAGTGCCTTTCCGCCAATTTGTCGAAATTGGGATTTCTAGTCCATTGTTATTGGTCGTTTCCCCTTGTTAAACATGTCAAATATCGTAAATATTGTTTAATAAGAAATGCCCAAAATGGTACTTCTAGCATCATTTCCATTGGCTCTATCACTCATTTTGAAATCTTTAGACCCAATTTTCTCAAAACTGCAAATTGGCTCTGAGGCACTTCTTGCTCTAAGCCCTTCATGTACTCTTTTATCTGTCTTTTATTATTTTTTATTTTCAGCTTCAGTAAGATTATTTTTATTATTTATTTTCAGCTTCAGTAAGATTTTTAATATTTTTTATTTTCAGCTTCAGTAAGATTATTATTTTTATTTATTTTCTGTTTCAGTAAGATTATTATTTTTATTTATTTTCAGCTTCAGTAAGATTATTATTTTTATTAATTTTCAGCTTCAGTAAGATTAAATCTATTATTATTTTTATTTATTTTCTGCTTCAGTAAGATTATTTTTATCTATTTTCAGCTTCAGTAAGATTATTATTTTTATTTATTTACAGCTTCAGTACCTGGAACCGAAGAATGTTCCAGCCTCCACCATCATGCCCACCCTGGGAGCCCTGGACTTGGGCGGTGCCTCCACTCAGATCTCCTTCATTCCTGCCGATGGCACAAACATCCCAGCCGAGTACTCCAATGAACTAGAACTTTTCGACAAGAACTATACCCTCTACACGCACAGTTACCTTTGCTACGGAGTGAACGAAGTCCATACAAGAACTCTGGCTCATTTAGTTAATGTGAGTAAATACAGACATATAATAATAATAATAAACATTTATATGATAGCGCCATTTACCCTTCCAAACGGAGGCTCCTTTATGGATTATCATACCGCTAGAGGATAGACTAGACAAATAATTATATAGAGAAGCTGAGACGAGATCCCTGCGACGACACCTAAAAATATTGCGGTATATCATGATTATTCTAATCTTCCTTGTTATCTTTTTTTATGCTATTTATTTCTTAGCGTCTTCAGAAAATCTTTATGAAAATTATAGCTAAAACCCATGCAACTTGTTTTATTACAGACTTTGGGTGCTGGGAATGCTTCAGATATCGCTCACTCGTGTCTACCATCTGGCTACAACATGACGATGAACAACGAAGAAATATTCAGTTCACCTTGTGTTAGCGGAGATTCTGGCAGTCAGACTTTTGGTTCAAGAATTCATCCACTCACCAGAGAAGTGCGTTATACCAGACTAAATATTTATGAATTTCAATGCTTCACACCAATTTTTCTTTTGGTTTAAATTTTTTATTTATGGTATAAACGGTTAAGACTAATTTTATTCATCAATAACCACAAGTCTAATATTTTAAAATCCCATTTTTAAAGTCGATATAAAATATATTATTATATTGATTACTTGTGTATTGTTTCATAGAAGAACATTGAAATTATGGCATTTTCTATCTCTATGATTTGGAATCATATGGACTGATTTGCCCAAGAAAATTAAGAGTCAACTCATCTACTTTTTTATTTTTTGAATGTGTATTAAATCATTCATTTATTGGATATGCGCTATTTATATAAATGCTTTTCATTATTATTCTTCAGATTGGCCACAACTATACGTTCATCGGCCTGGGCAACAGCTCAGACTGCCACAACTTGGTGAAGGATGTCGTGATCAATGCATCTATGCCCTGTCTCCATGAGCCTTGTTCCTTCAATGGCGTCTACCAGCCTCCCATCGAGGGAACGTTCTATGTAAGTACTCAAGTAGTTTTTTTAGAACTCATTTCTACCCGAGTTGCCTCCCTGGAATTGCATCATAAATTTTGCCCATCAGTTGAAAGTTGTATGGGAATGTTCTATGTAAATAGTTGGTTTTTATTACAACTCATTTCTCTTCTGCCTTGGGGAAAGGCATTTTACACTATCCTACACTTCACCCAGGTGCCAAATGGGTACCAGCATTGCTGGGAAAGCGAACCTGTAAGAAACTAGCGTCTTCTCGTTCCGCCATATAAACTGGGGATAAGTACCAGCTCTATGGGCCTCATGGCCTTAAAGGAATTACTTACTTTATATTTTCTGCCCGAGTTGCCTCCCTGGCCAATTCAGCCATGCCTGGGACGGCTTCATACATTTTGCCAATCGGTTGAAAATCATATGGTTTTTTTTATAATATAACATTTTTATTTTTATTAGAAACACAAGCATGGAACTGTAGTGAACTGGAAATGATAATGTAATTTTTAAAAATAGGATAGCATTAGCATTGAAAGGAATACTGGACCTGCATTGTCAATTTGTGAAAATACTTGACGATGACTCCCATTTTTTATGGAAAAGTTTGCCTTACAGGAGTCTATATGTGAAACTTGGAACAGCACTCAATTTATTTCAAGTGGACAAATTCCTATGCAGAGCCACTTCGAATGCATTCCTGCAAATTCTTTTGGGATAACTGCATAACAGGTCATTATTTATATTAATTTTCAACTTTCAGGCATTTTCATCTTACTACTACACTGCAAGCTTCATGAATTTGACCTCGGCCAACAAGAGCTTTTTCTCCCATGACGAGTACCTCACCGCGATGGATAAAGTGTGCCGCATGACTTGGGAGGAGGTGAGTTGATTTGTTTACCATGTTTGCATAAATTATGGATTCTGCTTTCCCAACCAAAATGTTTTGGAAGGAAATACCAAGAGTCTAATTCAAAATAAATTGGAATATTTGGGGTCGCATACCTAAATTGGATTTTTAACGAAGATCCAGTCCTTAGTTAATTTTTAAAGTCTGATTACCTCGGGTAGAGGAAATAACTCAAAATTAGGATGTTGTCCAGAAGAACCAGCCATTTACTATGATTAACAAGAAAATGTCTTGACATAATGGCCCAAAAGGGTTATAGATATCCTCGTCCATCTCTATCAAATATGTCTTTATCAAATTCAATCAATGCGGGAAATTAAAATTGCCTATTCACTTTATTGATCTTTATTTTTATATTTATATCCTCAGATGATAAACATTCCAGACTCGCCAGAATTTCTCCGTTGGTATTGTCAAAATGGGGTCTACGTCGATGTCCTGCTTTCCGATGGATACCATCTTCCAGATAGTGCATGGCCGAATGTTAATTTTGTCAAAGAGGTGGGTACCATGTTGAGATAAATTGCTGAAAATGTTAGTCGATACAAAGATTGAACAGTCAGTCACAAAGTGATTATATATGTTTGCTAAATTAATTACTGTACAATAGTACGCACTAAATTGGGTATTTCACTGTATGGAATTGGGATACTCTTTGAGTCTTGTGCTAAAACGATAGGAAAACTCTTCATATGATTAATATAATAATAATGATGTTGACATTTATTTAGCACCATTTTCCACTTGTTAATGCTCAACAGCGCTTTACAACTATAAAGATGTGATAAGGGTTAAAAGGTGCATAGAATCATATACATGTATTACTAGATGCTTTATTTTTAATATAATACATGTACCTTATTTATAAAAAAAATTATCTCTTATCTTTACAGTTGTCAAATACTGATGTCGGTTGGACTCTTGGATTTGTATTGAATGCCAGCAATGACTACCCATCCGATAAGCCAGAAGTGAAGACCTTCATCGAATTAACATATCTCATCCCTTTCATCCTTCTCAACTTGTTATTTGGCCTATTTCTGTTGGCTGCAATCTTGCTGGCATGTCGCGGCAACAGAGAGAATAAGTATCACTTGCTGGTAAACCGGCCAAGCGCCTATGGTGCCATTTAATGGTGCTGTTACGTCAGGGTTTTTTCAAGTGATATATGTAATAAGGAATTACAAGTGTCCCACATAATCCGGAACTCCTTATAAACTAATTTTTAAGATTTAGGCCATATATTTCAACCAAAGAGGCTAAAAGTCATTCAGAAGAAGCTAAAAGTAATTTTTTTAAAAGCTGTATGTCATTCAAATGAGGTACCTTTTATAGTTTTTCACTCCTTAACATGATATCTCATGTCTACCGATGAAATATTACATCTAAGGGCTTCTGTTCCATTCTTTACAACATTACTTGCTCTAAAAAACCCAACCTTTATTGCCCTCAACGACTATGTGTAGTACAATCAAATCATAATGTTAACATCAAAATAGCAATTACATATTATTACATCAGACAATGAATTCAATATCTTGTCATTGTTGGTCGTTCTGATGGGACTTTCAATATTTGCTATTTCACCGTTTAGCTCCTTGATCTTAAGGGCTTCCTCAGGAACGAATCAGCATTTTCTAATTTCATACTTAATCGATTTATTTTGTTGATTGTCATTATTGGTCTTTCAAATTGTCAAATCTGGTCTTTCAAATCATTATTGTGCATTTATTGTTTTGGTAGTTAGCCATCGCTCTGGATTTTATTTAGCTAATCGTTGTGTGGATAGGCTACTCAATTCAATTACAGATTCTATATCAGCTTTTTACAGGCCAGATATTAATTCCAACTTATTTAATTTGCGTAAGTTGTGTTGCATTTAATTTTGCCATTAATATTGAAAAGACTCGTTACATTCCAAAACCAATCCATTGTCCGTGATAAATATTATAAAATCGCCATATTACTTATAGAAGTTGGTCTGCAATTTCTATAAAATGGTCCAATTTATTCTTTTATACCTGGTTTTTGATATTGCATTTCCATATTCCTAGTAATTCCAACTTGTTTGAATATGAATATTAATTCATCATTTGTTTAATATAATACAATTTTTTTATTTTGCCATATTAATTTGAATTTGTATCTAGGACTTTTCAAAGTTTAATCTTGTATTGTGCTAGTCTTATTTCAAGTCAATACACTTATTTTCATATCAAATCAAAAGCTTTAAATTCCATATCAAGTCAAATGTTTATGTCCATATCAAGTCAAATGTTTTTTTTATATATAGTCACACAAGTCTATATATCAAGTTAAAAGCTTATTTATATTCTAAGTTAAAAGCTTATTTCCATATCAGGTTAAATGTTTATTACCATATCAAGTCAATGTTTTTTCAGGAGTCAAAAGTTTATTAATATATCATGTCAAAAGTTTATTTTCATATAAACACAAGCTTAAAATTTCTTTATCGAGTCAAAAGCTTAAAATTTCTATATTGAGTCAAAAGTTTATTTATATATCAAGTTAAAAGCTTATTTATATTCCACGTTAAAAGTTTATTTACCGGTATATATCAAATTAAAAGCTTATTTCCATATCAAGTTAAAAGCTTATTTCCATATCAAGTCAAATGCTTTTTTCCTATACAAGTTAAATGTTTAATTATTTCCATATCAAGTCATAAATGTATTTTCATGAGTCAAAAGTTTATTTATATATCAAGTCAAAAGTTTATTTCCATATCGAGTCAAATGTATTTTCATATCAAGTCAATGTTTTTTCAGGAGTCAAAATTATTTATATATCGTGTCAAAAGTTTATTTCCATATCAAGTCAAATGCTTATTATCATATCGGGTCAAATGTTGATTTCATACAGGGAATATTGAAAACAAATTCTGAAATAAATATTGACAGTTTCAATTTCATTTGTATGAGTTATTTTCTTTGTTCTGGACAAGCTTTCGGGTTTTTTATCCCACCATGTATACTGAACGCTAGTGTCTGAAATGCTACCAGATGTGAAGACCTTGCATCCTCAGATTCTGTATCATTGAGGTTGGATTGGTGCCATTTTCGACAGTGAGGACCCTTTTGGCTCACTCTCTCTGTCGGAATAGTGAGTGTAGCTTCCATCACAGACAATTCAATCTACAGCTATCCCTTTTATCAGCTAGTGGCATTTACAGTATTATTAATCGATGGAAATGTTATACTATTTCATCAAATTTATTTCAGCGTTCATCCACTATACCCATCACAGACAATTCAATAATCTGCTACTAAACGACGATGGCATTTGCCATTTGCGCGTTTTGAATTCACTGGTGTATGTATAACGTATCGGATATGCTGCATAGAAACGGACTTTCATGATTACATTACAAATGAAATCAATATCAAGACATTGTTGATCACTGCTGTGCCCTCTGCTCTCCCTGGTATTCATTTATACCCGAGTGAAGGGTGGGATAGTGTAAAATGCCTCAAGGGCATAAACGCTGGGGTGGTCACGCTCAGGCTCGAACCCGGGTCTCCCAATCAAAAGTCCAAAGCACTGTCTCACCACCAGCACGCACCATTTGCAATTTGATACCAAACATCAGGCTATCGCTGGGATTTATTTTCTTTTTGAGTAAATAAATTTCCCATCTTGCATCACATTAGCTCTTAGCGTTGAGTCCAAATACGTGAATAATTTGTGTTGATTTAAAATAAATGCACCATCAAACAAAACTTTTCTTTTCTCTGTATTTGTCTCGTCTCTGTCCCATAGGTGTCTAATCATCTATTTCTGTTTGTCAAACTATTTCATGCTCTGCATTGGTGTTCCATGACACACAATCTGATATGACGAGCATATTTTCCACAGAAGCATTATTTATCATAGCAACGATGATGAGTTCATGTTTCTGAGTAGTACTCACTATATAGAATACATAGTAATACATGAAATGTTTGACTCTCTCTCTCTCTCTGGGTTATTCCCAAGGTAGCTTGATTTATTCATTTATTGTATAAAAAAAATACAGAATACGTCCGGGGGTTGGTGGAATCAAGGCTTTGACAGCTGTTAGTAGGCATAGAGAAAAAACACATAATTTACTAAATCAATGCCCCGTTGCACTTGGTAATCCATAATCATTTGGAATTATGTCCCTTGATTCTCAAAATTGTGTACTAAGTACTTTCTACTTTCTGTTTCTTCAGTCTGGCAGTAAGCTCGTCGACATTATTTCCGAATGAGGGTGAGTAACCTAAAGTTTCCAAACTTAATATTTTATATAAATCTAGACCTACTTAGAACCCTACCTAGACTTTCAAACAACGTACCCAACAATGATTACCATGATGGGAGATTGTTATGGCGATAGACTAAAATCTTTAAAAAGTTACTGGGCCTGGCGCTGGGAATTGAACATAATTATTATTATTATGATTTTATTGTATTTGATGATGATTTGATGTCACGTCAGTGTCATCAGTGTCGGTGATAATGAAATTAATTGAAATTTGCCCTATATGCCAAATGATATTATTCTACATCTAGATCTCGTCTGAAGTCTAGAGAGTACAGACTGGTGGTACTTCCGCCCCGTTGATAGTTTCACCCAGACCCAGTGTGCTATTAATTATTATAATTATTACTATTTAAACATCTGTGTCCCCAATATTGGGGCAATATTTAAATATTAATATTACTATTACTAATAATAATTACTTCTCAAGCTTGGTAAAGAGGTTGAACGTAGAGATCTTCTGCCTTTCAACTTCCAGTCCGCTTCTTCTTTTACGGCACATACACACCAAACAACCGCATTCGTATGTTATTATTGTGCGTCCACCTCCATGCAAACGTGTGCTCACACACCCTACATCCGTCCGCTCTTAGGGACGAGTAGTTATTATATATATAATTTTGGATCAATAATATTATGGCCTATTATATAAAAATAAATTGTGCTTATCATCAATGTTCAATTATTGTCCCATGCCTTTCAATGCCTGATTAAGGAACTGTCTTTTACTTTTAGCGTACAATTTGTGCGTTTTGTCAACGCACTTATACTTTTTGTATAGCGGCGATAATACATAGATCTTTATATGTACTTTCATTATCAATTTCCATTGTTGATTGTCGACAAAATAGAGACAATATTATTATGAACACAGTTCATGAGTAGCATCTGGTTGCATCATTCTGACTGCACCTAAATATAGCGCTTTGCCTCTCATGCTTATTGAAGACTGAGTGTGGGGGCGGTCAGCCACCAGACGAGAGCAGACGGATTAAATTTTATGGCTGCCTTAAAACTCATCACCCACATGGACGACAGTTATCACCATCGTACGCACACATACGGTTGGTGGGAACGCAGTAAGGGTCCAGATAAGAAATGAATTTGCAGCCACATTAGTTGTTATTTGATTCAGGGCCATTCCACGGTAACTGACAGGACATTCAGAGTCTACTTTCTGATGTATCAAGGGCTGTAGTGAACACAATTTGTCTTTAAAACAACTTTAATTAGGTTCTTTAAACAGATAAATGGTGGATGAACGGTT
>JAUEKV010107624.1:0-12214 GCA_031833985.1 Ancula gibbosa
TAAATATCGAAAATATCGATATAATCCAATTCATATCGATACATTTCGATACGGCCCAAAATATCGATATATCGATACCGTCGATACGATACGCCCATCACTAGTTTGTTTTCCTCTCTCCATTCTACCTTTTCTCGAGAACAGCCTTTTTACCTGGTAGATCGAGGTTTCCAGTTGATTTCATCATCGACTGAGGTGTGGCACTTGATTATTTATCTCAAATTATAGACTAGTATATCCCCTCTAGTATATAAAGAAAGTGTATTGATCTTATTTTTAAGACTGTAAACATTTGTATTTTGTACGAAGACTCAGTTCAGTAAATCTAGATTCTAGATCAAGATTTGATCGACTCCGACTCCGGAGATTGTGAGTGTGCTGGCAACAAACTATCATTTTAAAATATAATCTATTATAATGTTTAAAATAAAGGTGTATCACTGTTGTATCACTATCTAGATTCTATATCTCTAGACTTACCTAGAGGCTAGATAGTCTAATAGATCAGTTGGGCTTATAAATGTATCTGTCTCTCTCTTCTCTTACTCTTAGTCTTAGTTTTAGTCTTCTTGTAAACACTGTTTCTCAACTTGACACTAAGAAGACAACTTACTAGAATCTAGTTCTAGATTCAGATTCTAGATCTAACTCTTAGTAGTAAGACTACCTTAGTTAGACTTTGGTATATATATCTAGTTCTAGAAGACCATGATTCGTCCATGTCCATGATGATGGCATTATTGATGGCGATGGTGTAGGGTAGGCGTAGGCTCATTTTTCTTAGAATGAAAATGTACAATATGCTCACTTCCTGCAGGCAGGTGGAACATAATTTCTATTGTTACTACTGTTAAATTACTATTCTGGTGATGCATCAAAATGAAAACAGCTGTTTAAGTTTCTAGGCTAAATAAAGTTCAGGTTGAAATGTTTTAAAATGAATTCTCCTACTTTTTGTAGAGATTAGGGCCGGTAATTTGTGGTTATATACCGGGCATGCCGTCATAAATTCTATCAACTACCCCAACCCCAAACCCAACCCGTCATGCCCGGTATAACCAAAAACAGCCTTAGGGCCCTAAAGATTTAATAATAAATAATTAATCTTACATTAAAAATATGATTATTATTTTTTGAGTAGATAGAGCAGTAGTAGTAGTCACATCAGTAAGTAGTGACAGCAAAGTAAGCTACAACATTTAAATGGAGGATTGTCTTCCATAAATTTTAAAATAAAAAAGGTCTAGTCTAGTCTTTAAGTTAAGTCTTAGTCTAAGGCTACTACATAGAACTATAGGCCTTTAAGTGTTAGGACTTACTTTTTTGTAAGTTAAGGAAATCTAAGGCTGTTTCCCGGTAGTGATAAAAAAAGAAGAATCTCTTTCTACTCTCTCTAGTTGATATTTCATATAGTAAGGCCTAGGCCTATATTTCATTTATGGAATAGGCCTACCTATATTTATTACAGGCCTTAACTTTTCAAAATTATTAAGATTCCTATCATTTTAGAGAGATGCTCTAGATTTCCAACGTTACAAATCAATATCATAATTAGGCCCCTAGGCCTAGCCTTAATTATGTTGACATTTATTAATAATCCCTGTTTTATGTTTCATAGCTTTTTGGTGCTGTAATCTGCTCTTGACAACTCAAAGTGTGAACAACAGAATGGCTGCCCCAAGTGAGGAGTTGGCTAATGTCAAATTAGGTACATTTTTGTTGTTACATGTAGGCCCTATTTGTCAATGAAAGCCTGCTAAAAGATAAAAATTGAAAGTTTCAGTTGAAATTATAATCTAGGGATGACTACACTAGGCCTATGCTATGGAAATCCTTACATTATCACTCTGGATGAGAATTTTTAATGTAACTTTTGTTCCCACCCTGGAATGAAAATAAGTATAATGATCTTAAATTTTAACCCTGGGTGATAATAACTAGCCTGGGAGCTTGATTCCGGAGAGAAAGAGTTAAAAATCAAAACAGATAAGAAATGACAGATTTTATTGTTACCTCTGTTATTGTTATAATGATTCTTAGTCTTCGATTCATAATGATATATGTTACAAGTATCGTATCATTTTTTCTTCTCACTAAGTAGAATTTAATCTAGGCTTTCTGTATTCAATATATTGTTAATTTGATTTTTAAAACATGTGCATTAGATCTGTATGTATTTATTATTATTTTAAATCTTGAATTTTAAAAGTTTATATCCTTCTTATCCTCTTTTGACAATGTGACAAACAACGTGATCTGGTTTAAACTTTAAGAATAGGGAGAAGTTATAATATTATTATTATTGATTATACCATCCTTTTATAAGATACTTGTTTTTATCCATCTTTGCAGGTGAAATGTACTGCTCGGAAAAGAAAGGCAGTGATGAATCAGGAGATGGATCGAAGGAAAAGCCCTTTAAGACTGTTCTGCAGGTTAGAATTTAGAATGTGCATAGTACCAATTATTTAAAGAAGATGGAATACATAATTTATAAATATATGATAATTTATAAAGGAAAATCTCAAAAAATAAAAGAAGAAGGTTAATCATAGTGCAGCAACGTTACAGGTTGTCTGGTTAGCACAGCAAGGCTGTTGTTGATCAAGTGCCTCTCTTGTTCTTCTACTTCACATCATTGAAACAATGTCATTAACAGCTTTCAGTCTAAAAAGAAGACTGACCAGAAGATAGAATGTAAATACAATGGATATAATTGAAGTGCTTAGAGCAAGAAGTACCTAAGAGCCAATTTGGCGGAATAAGAATTTCTAGTAAATTATTAATGGTTCTTTACCTTTGTTAAACATGCCAAGTATTGTAAATATTGTTTGAATAAAAAGTGCCCAAAATGGTACTTCAGGTATGCTTTCCCTTCACTCATTTTAAAATCTTTAAACCCAATTTTCTCAAAACTGCAAATTGGCTCTTACTACTCTTAGGCACTTCTTGCTATAAGCCCTTCAATTATACTGTCATATTTTACACAGGTCTTTGCAACTATTATTGTTCATGGAAATCCTCACCTTTTAAAATTTCCATTTGTCCACAGGCGATGACAGCTGTTGGTAAAGAACCCTTTCCCACTTTCTATTGCGACGCCAAGGTTGAGGGACAGGTAATTAAGAAGATCTGTGAAGAGTTAGAAAGATTATTGTGATTGAAGCTAATTGAATTTGAGATTTAGCTATGTGTTGTTCTTCTTGCAGCTTATACATATTGTATGCTATTATGGTATTACTAGTTGCTTGTTTAAAACTCATTCCATGCCAATATGATGGTACATCATCGGTATAGGTGGTCACAGATGAATTGCACCACAATATTATATTGTCTATATTATATTATCTGGATCTTTTTAATATTTTCGTTAGCTGTGCATCCCTGTTAAAGCTTAAAAAGAGATGTTCATTATAAACATGTATGACATAGTCTTTTCTTTCTTCTCAGGAGTACGAGCTTGTGGCTAAAACGCAGCTGAAGAAATTGTTAAAGATTTGGCAGAGGGATCAGAACAAGAAAGCTGATAAGAAGGATGCCGAAGTGAGTGATGTTGGCTTTGGTCTGGAAATTCTTACTTACGTTAAGAATTTTTCCCAAAGCATTGTATCAATAAAAGTTAGTCAGTGCAAGGAGGAAAATCCCGTCTATTAATATCATGAGTATTTTTATAATTTAAAGTGTAAATATGCTTAATAAAAATGCAGTGTAAAACTACTGATTAGATTTATGCCTCTGATACAATACTCAAAATTGTTATAACAGACATTATATACTCATGTTTACCCATTATGGGAAATGTGATGTCGTGAGTAATGTGTAAATAAGATATATCTCTGAACTTGTTCACGCACACAGCTTGCTCGCTCAGACTAAACTCCATATAATGCCACAACACTTCACTTTTGGATTTAAAAAGACCCATTCTGTCATTGTGCTACATATTTAATTTAAAGTTTCCGTTTTATCTTCGTCTCGAAGGCTAAAGACCAGGAAAGGCGAGAAAAAAATCTGGAAGAAGCTAGAAAAATTGTCATTGAAAATGATGCCAGTCTACCTGCCGCAACACTTGTAAGTTTTCTAATAATAAATTCTCCTTCCTTTCTCTTTTTTTTTTGTGTCCTTGTTTTATTTGTTTATTTTGTTGTGTTTTTTACCAAACACCTGTAGATTTAACAATGATATTTTCCCAGAGAGTTTTTGTTTTCTTTTTCAACGCACATCTTTGGCTAACTAGTATAATTATAAAATTCTCGTAAGTGTAGTTGTAGAGGGAGGGTGACAGATCCTTTGAAAGATGTGATGTTTGAGGTTTCCATCTGTCTTGGATTTTGGACTGAGTTATTATTAACTTTTTATCACCTCATAGAAGAGCTTACTATTAAGTACACTTTTACATTTACATGTTCCTTTTTACATATTGGATTATAAAAGTATAAATCTCACTCTCTGAGATCTAAGACATGATAATAATTCTGATGCAAAATATCCTCAAATCTTTTTTGGCCTTTGCAGAAGAAAATTCTATATAATTTCTCATGAGGAATTTTGAGGCTTTTTATAATTAATTAATGTTCATTCTTTAATATCAGGGAAAAGATTATTCTCATTTTTTGCTTACATTTATTGGATAATCCTTTAAAAAATATTAAAAGCATTCTTACCTAATGACTACATATTCTTGTCAATGATTGCTTCTTTCAGATCAAACTTCGTGATACTGTCGCCAACAGGAACAAAAGGGTTAAGCTCTTTGGATGGATTCACCGTCTCAGGAGACAAGGTTTGTACTGCTTCACTTATTGTTCTGCTTCACTTTATCACCTGGACACCACTGGGTGTAATACAGTAATGGGTGAATGATGATAACTTTGTCACCTTAGATTCAAAAGATTCTATCTGGATAAAAATGCCCTTTAAGAAATCAATATAGGTTCCTATAAAAAGTGCACTTTCCAATCTAATCTATGAACAAAATTAGAACCTTCTATGATAAATAACGCAATTGAAAAGAACTAGAAGTCAATCCCAAATAGAAATGTCAGAATTTAGTAATTCCATTTCTCAAAACTTGTTTTTTGTTGGATAGAACTTATTAACTCTAAGGTGAAGACTTGCAGACAGTTTTTAAAGTCTCTTTTTATAAAATTGTCTAAAAACAGGTCTGGTCCATCTACATTTCTAAAGTTATAAAAGAAAGACGATTGAAAGTCATTTAAATTATAAATTGATTGTTGAATAATTCCATCAATTATCCCATGAGTATTTAGATAATCATCAGATCATTTTCAATGTGGCTTGGTTTTAATTATAAAATCCTGTGTCTACTTGTCTGTATAGATTATGAATTTATGTTAGGATATGATTAATTATGAAATAAGTTCAAGATGAGTCACCGCCAAATAAGCCTGGTTAACTGTAGAATTGATTGTATAAATTTAACGCAATAGTGAATTCTCTTTTTAAAAACATTTTCTTTTCATCTCCAGGCAAGAATCTGATGTTTGTCGTTTTGCGAGATGGAACTGGATTCCTGCAGTGTGTGCTTAACGATAAACTGGTGTGTATTTGATGCCCTATATGTGTCATGCTAACTTGATTATAAAGCTAAATATCCTGTTTTCTACACTACATGTGTAGCGGGCGGTAGCAGACGTTACAGGATTTTCGTGCACCTGGCGATTCTGAGGGATACAAGTTAATCGTTAATCAAGGGGTAGCAAAAAGGAAAAAGACTTTCTTTGATGTCCTGCTCCATATATTATTGAATCGAAAGAAATATCATCTCTTTCTAGTTAAAAGAAATATAACTTATTACTCGGGGTACTAACGCCATTATAATACAGGAACAGTGCATAGGTCTTTCTCTATGAATAGATTTAGAGCAAAACGCCTGCTGTCCCATGATGTGAATTTTCTCCTTTCTTTCTCTTCCATTTGCCAGTGTCAAACCTACGATGCCCTCACGCTTGCCACGGAAGCTGCCATTGCTGTGTACGGGGAGATCAAGGTTCTGCCCGAAGGAAAAGTTGTAAGTTCATTGCAGGCCGTTTCACTTACTATGAGCCCTTGGGTTGTCGAATACTAAATACTAGCTTATTTCTATTGGCAAGACTAGGAAATACTGGTTTCAAAATAAGTAGGTCAAAAGATGACTGACATTTCGACTTGCCAGAGTCTTATTTTCTTTACAAGCCAAACTATTCTGCCACCAAACCTTGAACCAAATTATAATTAATTAATTATTGTATAATATGTTGGTTATCGACTATGTATTAATTGAACTATTGTTAAGTGCAGACTGAAACACATTGTAATTTCCATGAGTGGATTAATAAAGTTTATCTTGTCTTGTCTTGTTCATGTCTTATCTTAAGACGAATGAACTCTACTCATTGTTCCCTGTTTCTCACTCCAGGCTCCCGATGACCATGAGATGTCTGTCGACTTTTGGGAACTAATTGGATCATCTCCCCCTGGTGGCGCTGACAACTTGCTCAATGAGGTAGGTTTGGGGTTCAAGTCCCCCCCGATCTCGGTGTCAATGAAAAGTGGAGGAGGTAGATTAAAGCGGTTAACCAAACCTTTAGGGTAGCTTACAATAAAAATCATAAAAGTTCTCTTTCGCTGTCTGAGTGTCAAATAGGCTAGATTTGTTATTTTCTGTGACCCCTAAATTTTGTTTTACGATTGTATGTATTATAGTATTTTTTATATAGATACATCTTATTTCGGGTTTGCAATAACATCTTCACCCTTGCAAGCCAATTATATTAATATTATAAATGATCTTTTCCCATCTCAAATCTTGGGGAAGCAAAATACAATGTGTATACCGGTAGTTTGTCTTGTGTTGAAGAATTGAATGTGTATGACAATATTCATCGCCAGTCTTAAGAAGTAAAAGTAAGAATTTAATAGGTCTAAAGACATCAATCTCCTTTTCTCTTTACGTCTCCGACAGGAAGCCCACCCAGACGTGCAGCTTGACAACAGGCACATGATGATCCGAGGAGAAAACGTAAGTCACTGTGTCCTTGAAATGTGTCTATTTGTCTTCGAAAGAGATATGGATCATGGCCTGTCCTATTATTCCATTTTTATATGTTTTAAATTGATATTTGCTTCTTTAAAAAAAAAGTAAAATACACACCGTTCGGTTTACAATAGTTAATATACATCGCACTCACTTTCAGTACAGGGTTTTCAGCAAGGTCGTAAAGTCGTAAAAAAAAGTCGTAAATTCAGTGTCCTGGTCGTAAATGGTCGTAAATTTGCATGAACAGTGGCTTAGGTGGTAAATAATAAAATATAGAGAAAAATTCATGAAGTGGAGGCAAAAACCCAATGAATAACTGTACGACCACAATGAAATCGATTATAATAAATGTGGTGATTACTACATGGTGCTTGAAGTAGTTGACTCATTGTATGATAATGTTGACGTCCGGCGACAACGGACGTGTCGTTTCCCTTTTTTACTCGCCTGTATTCAAATTTCCTAAGAATGATCTCATCTTATCTCCTCCATGACCTCACAGACGGCCAAGGTCCTGAAGATGCGCTCCATCATCATGCGGGCGTTCAGGGAGCACTTCTACGACCGTGGCTACTTTGAGTTCAGCCCACCCACCCTAGTGCAGACCCAGGTGGAGGGAGGCTCAACTCTCTTCAAGCTCAACTATTTCGGAGAAGAGGTAATTATAGAAACTCTTATATAGATCTAGTTCGATTTTCATGATTTTTATTAAAGATATTTTTCCAGACCATGGCATAAAAAATCATTCACCTATCTTACCCAAAGTGGAGTACAATGACAATATCGAAACTGGATCTTTGTATTTGCATAAAATGTAATGTTATAGGATCTTCAAGTTTTATTATGAAACGGAATGAACATCATATATGCCGCCATTGTAACGCAAATTTCTCAAGAGTATGAAATTCAGATTATTATTATTATTATTTAGATTATTATCATTATTATTCACTTTCTTAACATGTTCTTGTGTACTTTTTACATTCCAAATCCATAATTTTAAAGGAATAATATATACGGAAAACTAATCGTTTTTTTTGTTTTTTTGTTGTTTTTTTGTTGTTTTTTTTACTCAAAAAGCTTTCTTATCTAGGATAATTATTTATTTTGTGAAACGCATTAATCTTGCACGTTAAAGGGATATGGCACTTGAAAATCCCATCTATTATTATAATCATTATTATTATTATACATTAATATTGTTGTTGTTGTTGTTGTTATTATCATTATAATTATTGATGAACTTGTTTGCCCTGCAGGCCTTCCTGACCCAGAGTTCCCAGTTGTACCTGGAGACGGCCATCCCTGCCATGGGGGACGTGTTCTGCATGACCCAGTCGTACAGGGCCGAGGTGTCCCGGACCAGGAGGCATCTGGCAGAGTGAGGCTCCGTCTGTCTGTTAATGCTTTTACCACCACCACTAATATAATGAAACGACTCATTTGTAGAGCGCCAGTATCTGGCAGAGTGAGGCTCTGTTTGTTAACCCTTTTACCACCACAGATTGTAGAAAGAGAAAGGAAGGCGATGCGGTTCACATCATGGAGGGAGGTCACTGCCGCTGCGTCAGACAGAGTAGCTTGGAGAAGACGTGTTCGCTGCCCTATTCTCCACGAGGAGAGACGGGAATAAGTCAGAAGTTACCAACACCACTAATAACATGAAACGACTCATTTGTAGAACGCCAGTATCCACATTAATAAGTGCTCAGAGGCGCTGCACATGCTCACACGCGCACATCACATTCGACTTATCTCTCTCTGAATACATATATATAAGAATGAATAATGAGTGGCTCGGTTGATAGTGCGCATATTCTTTTGCGAGAAGGCAATTCAATTCGATGCCAACGCAGAGGCTGTTTCTTGGATTTAAAAAATCGTTTTATTCCTGTATTACTATTTATCTTGTCTCTGTACCATAGGGGTCTAATAATCAATAATCTATTTCTGTTTGTCTAACTCTGTACTCCTGAGAGATAATTAGCCTAACAAATTTATTAAGGCTATAACAGTAACAGACACCTGCACATTTTCAGACGATTGTCTTATTTCACTTTAATCCCTTAAAAAAACAAACCCAAAGAGGAGAAAATCGTTGGGTTTTCATTTCAGCAATTATGTAACTCTATAGAATCTAGTCATTTACAGATCTGCTACTTAACAACTAAATCCCTGTTGGACAGTTATGTTTTAGCATTCTTTGATTATGATTATTCAGCCTTCTGACTTCTCCAAATGCAGATAGTTATAGTTAGGGCTTTGAGATGAAGGAGGAAAAAGAAAGAAAATTATAAAAAATGTGATTCATGAGTGACGGAACGCTTTAGTTTGGTTAATTGATTTTCATTTTTTCCCCTTCTTTTCTGTCTTAAAAAGGTACATGCATTGCGAGGCAGAATGCCCGTTTGTCACGTTTGATGAACTGCTGAACAAGATTGAGGACCTGGTGTGTGACGTGGTGGACCGCGTGATGAAGAGTCCACTGGCACACATTCTCTACGAACTCAACCCGGTGAGACTTGTGGGCAATGTGCCCATGCCCATGGGCGGCATGATATATGAATATTCTATTTCTAGTCATTATGCCCTTGAATTGTGAATTCTACTTGCTGCTGTGTCTAGTCATTTTTCCCTTGAATTATGAATTCTTTTTCTTTCTAGTCATCTTGCCATTGAATTATGAACTTAACTTGCTGCTAGTCATTTTCTTCATGTATTATAAATATGAATTTTTCTTGTTTCCAGATTTTGCCCATGAATTATGAACGTAACTTTCTGCTAGTCGTTTTTCCCTTGAATTATGAATTCTATTTCTTTTCCTTGTCAGAAATTCCAACCGCCCAAGAGGCCCTTCCGGCGCATGGAGTACAAGGATGCCATCGTGTGGCTCAAGGAGAACAACGTCACCAAGGACGACGGAACTTTCTACGAGTTCGGAGAGGTAGGAGAATTGTTTCTGTTTGAACTCGTTTTCCCTAGCCGAAGCCCCGCAACCACTCTCTCTCTCTCTCTCAGTCTTTTTCAATGTCTCCATCCCTCTCTCTCTCTCTCGCTTATTCACAAACAAACTCCCTCCTCTCTCTCTCATTTTTTTTTCACAGTCTTCCTCCTCCTCTCTCTCACTCTCTCTACCACTCCCTATATATCTGTGTCTCTTCCTGTGTCTTTTGTTGCCAATCACTCTCTCTTTGTTTTTCATTAAAACTCAGCTCCGTTAATGGCTATGCTTGAATCTTCCAACCTAACAATGTCAGTTTATTATGCCACCACCTATATTTTATGCAACAATATTCACTCTCCGTCAATGAGTCTTTGAAACATATATTATAATTTTTCTATCATTTCATTTTAATTAATAAAACTCGACTATAAGACTGAACTCAACAAGAGGACCTAACTCTTAAATTAAACAGTGACATTGATTTGATTTGTCTCCCTTCAGGACATCCCAGAAGCCCCGGAACGTAAAATGACTGACGCAATCAACGAGCCCATCTTCCTATGCAAATTCCCAGCCGAAATCAAGTCCTTCTACATGCAGAAGTGCTCAGACGACAAAAGGCTCACTGAATCTGTAAGAAAAAGCAACTCAAAACACCCATTCCTAATTCATTTTGAATACTGCTATGACATTCGGAATAAAAAAAAAAAACAGTTTTTATTTATTTAGACTTATTTTATCATAATATATGAATCTTGATTTTTTATTCTTATCTTACATATCTATATCTAATTTTGTTTACCGATTTTCATTTGTTTGAATAATTTTTTTTTTTTATCCCTTCTTATTTAGTCTTTATGGTCGGTTGATTGTATATTTTATTTATTCATAAACATGTAGCAGCCATCATTGTCATTTTATCTTTTTCTCCTCAAAAACCATTCTTTTATGTTGTTGCTATATTTACATCCTTTTTGACATATTGATGTCCTGCTTGCAATATCGACGTCCTCTTTTATTTATTTTCACATTCTATTGCCATCTACTCTAATTTTATTATTATTATTAAATTATTAAAAAAAATATAAGATTATCGATTACTTTATTCTATACATGAAACTGAATTTGTAAAGCGCCTAGAGCTTGCTCATTGAGTGGGGTAGAGCGCTATAAAAATGTTCATTATTATTATTATTATTATTATTATTATCTTGACGCCCTGTTTGCTATATTGACGTTTCCCTGCCTTTCCGTTGCAGACGGACCTGTTGATGCCCAACGTGGGCGAGATCGTCGGAGGGTCGATGAGGACGTGGAAACTGGAAGAGCTAGAGGCCGGCTTCAACCGTGAAGGGCTCTCCACCGAGGCCTACTCTTGGTACCTGGACCAGGTGGGTTTGGGCGCATTGACTTGGCTTTTATAAGGCGTATATCGTCACTGCACTTCTGAAATGGCATAAGTCAGTTTTATGCCAAAATAGAACTGATATACCACAGCATTCCTAACGATGAGGGCTATCATATGACATCATCAGAATTAAAATGTGCCCATTAATTAATTAATTATTGTAATTAAACCATTATGGTACGAGTCATCCAGTGACTCAAAATGAAACAGTTGTTATCAGTTTCTCAAAACGAAAATGACTTATGCCATTTTATATAGCGTGTATAGAATGATGTATCCTCAATTGCCACCATGCTGTACTGTGGGCTTTGCAATAATTATCTATCAGGAAGAAAAACAATTCTTTATACATGACAAAAATGCGCTTCATAATCTATATATGAACAAAATTAGAACCTTTGATTATAAATAAAGCAATTGAACAAATTTAGAAGTTTATCCCTATATTTGAGCCCAAATAGGAAGTCTGAAAAGTCTGAACTTTTTATGAAAACTTAAATTTTGTTGGATAGAACTATATGCATGTTTGAATTGAAATTGTAAAGTTGGATCATTGAGTGGGGTAGATCTATAGAGAGCTATAATAACAGTGTTCATTATTATTATTATTATTATTATTATCCTTTGATTCTAAAGTGACGGTGTATTGAAATTCCCATTGTTTTTGGTTCCCTTGCAGAGGAGGTACGGCTCGTGTCCCCACGGTGGCTACGGTTTGGGCGTGGAGCGCTTCATCTGCTGGCTGCTGGACCGCTACCACATCCGCGAGGTGTGCGGCTACCCCCGGTTTGTCGGACGCTGCAAGCCGTAGACTCATCAACTC
>JAUEKV010109842.1:0-12163 GCA_031833985.1 Ancula gibbosa
ATCCAGTTTATTATTCTCTTTGAATAATTATTACGATTTATTTCTATATAAACCCCTTGCCTCTCTTCGCTGTATACTATTTAATTTACAGTAATTTACTATTAATATATTTACACAGTGTAGAAACTTCAGTATTTTAGTTGACGAGTGAAGGCCGTTGACCTCGCGTTCGGACGATGATGTGGGTCAATGTGACCTAGAGTAAAAGAGTACAGTCATCGCGGTAGTATAGTGAATACATGGTAGATGTGAGCTTTCAATTTTAAAACGAGATTTACCAACATTAAATGTCTTTGTACATTTGAAGGGCTTAGAGCAAGAAGTGCCTAAGAGCTAATTTACAGTTTTGAGAAAATTTGGTTTAAAGATTTCAAAATGAGTGATAGAGCCAAGGAAAAGCATGCTATAGTACCAGATTGGGCACTTGTTATTCAAACAACATTTACGATATATTTGGCATGTTTAACAAGAGGAAATTTATATAAACCAATTATAATGGACTAGAAATCCCAATTCCGCCAAATTGGCGGAAAGGCACTTCTTGCACTAAGCCTCTGCAAATTCTAATTCATCAGCATACAAAATAACACTAGATGATCTATAGATTTATTCTCCATTCTTAGACCTAAAGAAAATCGTAATTGTTTTCCAACCATCACACCTCATAAAACCAACTAGATTTAGATCTATCCTCACAGTACACTCACGCACTACACTACAAAAGAATGCCAACTCTATTGGTCCTAGGTGGGTGATGGGGAGGGGATCCTGTGAACAATTGAGACAAACGTATAGGCATGCGCACGTAACATGCAGTCTCTGCAATGATCGGTCAGCGGGTTGGTGTGAGAGTATAGTATAGAGGCATGGTGACCAGAGCGCCGTGCTAAACCAGACAATGCATGCCGCTAAATCTACACATACATCTCGGCCCGCTTTGCCTGGCTATCGGCTAGCGTGTCAACTTTACTTAAAGATGCTATTATATTAATTAAGTGTGAATTATGTAATGATGAAGAAACAGGGCGGAAACAAAGCCGATTGTCCCAGTAGCGTCACTCAGATAGTATCTCAGCCTGCGTTCTATGAAACCAAGCATGCGTTTATATACTAACATGATGAAATATAGAATAAATTCAGTCATAGGACGAAAGGGTGTGCCTGTGCGAAGCATGCGTTTATTCAGTAACAATATTGTAACAACAGAATGATGTGCCTTTTTTTATATCTTATCTTCTTATTTAATTGAAATATAATTATGCATCAGATCAATGTTTCTTTACACAATTTTTTATTCAACCTATATTTTGATCTTCATTTTTTCAACCAAAAAATAATTCTCTGTACTAACGTGGAAATCATATTTTTAGGTACTTGAATAGATACCACATTGTACTAAATTCCATTTTTGTAATTTTAAATTGTTTCAAGCGTAAGGTAGCAGTCCAAAGTGAAAAGGTTCCAAATGTACTGTCAGGTGTCATTGACGAGGAAACCTTCCAGAAAGCTCGTAGCTACTCTGTGGATAACAATACATTTGGACTGTGGAGCAGCTTGTATCAGCAAATAGAGTCCATGGTATGTTCACAGACTAGACAATGTTTCTTACTCAATCGTAAGTATAGTATAGATCATGAAAGATAAAAAGGAAAGAAAAAAATATATTTATATACTATATAATTATAATTCAAACAATATAGCTTGATAATCTGTTTAAAAGAAAGTTTAGT
Source organism: Ancula gibbosa (assembly GCA_031833985.1). Lineage (NCBI taxonomy): Eukaryota > Metazoa > Mollusca > Gastropoda > Nudibranchia > Goniodorididae > Ancula > Ancula gibbosa. The sequence goes on from JAUEKV010109842.1 coordinate 1,731, forward strand.
CCACACGTAGTGTTTTGAGATTTAAAATCTTGTTGACTTAACATTAATCATTGGTCATTACCGGGCACTTAAATGATAATATGAAAATTTCCATCACAATTTGATGCAGGATTAAAATTATTATCTTTGAATTTTGATCTATCGTAGATAATAGTCTTGAAAATTATGCCATGTATTCTACGTTTGAATTTTCTATCACTCTAGCTCATCCTCTGGTATGGGGGCATCCCATTTGCTTGGAATTTTTCTGGTGATGTCCTCCAAAAAATTGGTTTGCCGCGAGAAGAGGTAATTATTTGTTCAAACAGATCAATTTATTGTTTAGTTTTCATGCCTTCAAAATGGAAACCCCATCTCCTGTCACATTTTGCAGATTTAGATTTTTAGGCACGTAGATACTTGAATTAAACTCACATTACAGCCCCCTCGTTGTTGGGTGGAAGTGAGACATTCCTACATAGTTATCTCCAGTGCTGATAATCTTCCATGTTTTTTTTGGTTCTTTCATAAAATTTCCGATGTGGTCCGGGCCGCCGATGTGCAGACTCCTGAAAATGATAAATTACTCATTACATTCCTATTTACAATGTTTTTTTGTAAAATATCTTTTCATCATTATTATTTAAACATCAGCTGGTTTTGATGTGTTAGAGGTTTCTATTTTGTATGTCTTCATTTCATCTCTGATTGAATTACATTTTTTGGGCCCCAATATCATACTGTACACAGCATTACTATTTTTTATGCCATTTAAAAATAACCAATGCAGGAGATATACCAAGTAGACACAAATACACTGCCCCTTTTCTATAACTCATGTGTAATCAGCTTACAGAGCTTCTGCTTAACAGCATGGGATGCTAACAACAGACAAAGTGGGAAAGATAAAATGAATAGAATATTTAAAACTGCTTACAAGATAATAGCTAGCAATGAGCTTTAACATTTTGACTCTTTTTACACTTCCCTAATGCATAAATAGATTAGAAAAGATAATGAAAAACGAGTCACACCCTCTGCTCTCCATCCCCAAATCCAATATAGCCAGAGACAGGAAAACATCAGAACAGATATTTTAACTCATTCGTACATCAGCTATTAGAAATTTTAAACATTATGATAGTGTTGATATTAATACTATATATAATAAACATGTAGACCATGACTCTGTGTTGCTACTGCAAGCTACATAAAAATATGAATGTAAGAGCGTAGACGTTATGAGTGAGTATGTGCGTGGATTAAATTTTAATGAATGAATTATTGTATTATTAATATTATTATTGACTACGAATTAATTGATTGAACTATTATTAAGTGCAGAATGAAACACATTGTAATTTCCATGTTTGGATCAATAACGTTTATCTTATTTGTGAAAGAGATTTCACTCTCATCGATTTGATTATTCATTTTTCATGGTTTTGGCACAATTTATTTGATTTTTATGTATGCATTGTTTTACTTCCCAGATCCTACAGTCTTTAGTCTTCATGATTGCGTCAATGATGTTCTCGACCATCACTTCACTGCCGTGGTCATTGTATAAGACATTTGTCATCGAAGAGAAACATGGCTTTAATAAACAAGTAAGACATATATTTTGAAACCGTATAGCTCCTTCGATTCCATAAGTAAAATATAAATCTAACATTTACTTTTGATCCAATACGAGAAAATGGCTTAAAAGGGCACAAGGCCCCAAAAAGGCAAAACATATCGTCGAAGATAAGGACCATCCGGCACGGCACACACATTATTTGAACTTCTGTCCTCTAAAAATTGCTACCGCAGTATTAAAACAAGAACTAGTGTTTTGAAAATAGTTTTTACCCCTCTGCAATCAGGCTTTTATCAAACCTTAAGTAGTATTATAAATGTTCATGGTGTGTATACATTTTAGAATAATTTAATCTTGTTTGTATTGTATATGCGGGTGCGTGCATGTGTGTTTGCTATTACATGTATATGTGAGAGAGGCAATGTATAAAATAGTTGTATTAATAGTTAGTTTTCCATTTATTTATAAGAGTTATTAATTAATATGTTTATGAATGTAATGTGTTTATCGATGCTTGAATGCTGTTCTAATTATTGTTCAACACCAAGTAAATTTCCTATTGTTTTTGTATCACACTGACAAGATGGCAATAAAGAATTATTATATTATTACTATTATGGTTGTCAATAATATTAAATAAAATTACATTTGAGGGAAAAATTAAAAAGGCTAGATCTAGGTGCTCGATATATTTTTTGACATATTGTTATATAATTTATTTTCAGACTCTTGGTTTCTTCTTCAAAGACATGGTCAAGCATTTAATTGTGACAACTGCCATTTCACTGCCTGTATCAGCTGCCCTCATCTATATCATTAAAGCCGGTGGAAGCTACTTTTTTGTTTACGCCTGGCTTTTCACCCTTGTCGTTTCATTAGTAAGTTAAAAGGACTAGTCTCATTCAATCAGTTACTTCTTCTTCTCGTTCATTATTCAATCAGTTTGAAACATTCTATGGACTGGATTATTGCTGGGGGTTTTTCCATGACCAAACTACATGTATCTATGTTTCAGTTGTTAACATGAAATTTAACCAGTCATGAAATGATTCACTGATTTTACCCTTCCCTCACTTTTAAACCACATTGGGTATCATTGAATGGAGGGAGCCTGTTCAAGCATGTACTCTTTGTCAGACCTCATACCAATACAAAATTCTCATCGTGGTACACATTAATTCGGCATAGAACATAATTGCTACATGAAATGCAATTGCATCATCATTTGAGTCTCTGAATAATATGTGAAAAGTAGTTCTTTTTCTTTCTTGTTACATGTCACAGTTACTAGTTACTGGTATAATTAACTTATGTTTTAAATCTTGATCGAATCTTATGTAAATCTGTAAGCTTTTTCTAACATTATTTCATTTATACCTACCATACAATACTTTTCTAACTAGATCAGATCTTGGGATCTAGGGTAATTCGATTAATTGATTTATTTATTTAGAAGGGTCGTTTGTTTATATCTGATCTATGCAATAGCCCATGCATTGATCTATAATTTCCCCTCGGGATAAATAAAGATTATAAAAAAAATTATTTGAAATGTTTCCCATTTTCCCTACTTTTGTCAGCTTTTGGTGACGGTGTATGCTGACTACATTGCTCCTTTGTTTGATAAATTCACCCCTTTGCCCGATGGAGAACTACGCACTCGCATTGAAGAGCTTGCATCAAGCATCAATTTTCCTCTGAAGAAACTTTTTGTGGTTGAAGGTGAAAAGCGGACAGTTTGAACATTATTTTGTGTCCGTGTGTTGTTAAACTGACTTGAATTCAATGAATATGCATGCAAACAATTGCATTATTGATATATAATATGTACGTATATCATTTGTACACTACCAACTTCTTCTCAGGTTATAATGAAAATATCTTGAAAATTGTCTTTTTAAAATGATTGAATTTATACGTAAATTTCATATCAGAGTTCAGAATTATAGACTAAGAAAGTATCAGATTATTTTTCTTCAGGGTTTTTAGATGCCTACATAGCAAGATGGCTTCTAAATGATTTTGTGCTGATACTTGACACATATATCATATACACACAGCTGTCTTTTTGTATAATAGCTCTTTTCTATCTTTTGTTAAAATTTATGATGCTTGTTTTATCCGTTAGTTTGTTGAGTCAATTCAGGACATTTAACATTCAAAATAAATAATAATAATGGGAAGTCGAAGAATATGGATGGCATAAACAATGATATTGATCGTCTTTATGCAGAATAGAGCTTAAAAAATAAAATCAATTGAATTGGGACCCTTCATTTTCTGTGGTATTTATTGTCTTGTTTGCATCATCGATCATTATCATGATTCTGTCTTCCCACTAGGTTTTTGTTTACTGATAATCCAATGCTCTCTTTATCTGCTGCCTGCAGGCTCAAAACGGTCTTCCCACAGCAATGCCTACTTCTACGGCTTCTTCAACAACAAGAGGATTGTCTTGTTCGACACCTTGCTGGAGGATTATGCGCCCGAAAACAAGAAAGACGAAGAGGGTGACAAGGTGAAGGACGAACAAACGGAAACTTCTGATGAGAATGGAGACAAGGTTGTCAAGGAAGGAGACAAGACGGATAGCGGAAAAGTAATTCATTTATATATTTCCTAAAACATCAATTATAAATCTCCATGGGAGGTAATAGTTGTGACATCAATTTATGCACAAAATTGGGTTAAATGAAGTCTGGATTACCTTCACTTCACCTTATCCAAGGGGGGAGGAGAAGGAGAGAGGAAGGCAAAGAAGCTCAATGATTTGGTCGTGGTCGCACAGAAATCTACCGTACAGGCAGTGGGGATTAGATTGACATACAGTGGTAGCCTCATAACGGAATGAGTGAACTTTTATTGTGAAAGGTCTTATCTTTTGTTTCCCTTCGTTTCATCACCTGCTATTTTGACACTTTTGCAGGAGGATGATGCCAATCAAGAAACGGATGAACTGTTGGAGAAAGATGGAAAGAACGAGAAGGAAGGAGAGAAAGGTGACGAGGAGGAGAAAGAGAAACCAAGCAAAAGAAAAATTGGTTGCACGAATGACGAAGTTTTGGCCGTGTTGAGTCATGAGCTGGGACATTGGTATCTTAGTCATGTTTTGAAGCAGCTGGTTTTGTCGCAGGTGAGTCAGCACAACCATTTACCTTCTTTTAAAAATAATAAAAATCTTATCAGGTATCCTTTTAACATAATTATGCAGCACACACAATGCCCATGGCAAAACAAACTGGAAAAAATTATATTTATTAATATTGCTATGTTTTGTTTTGGCTGTCACTGATTGCCCTATGAATTCCATTTCTGTTTATATTTCTCAGGGCTCTGAGTCATCGTAAACATTGATTGTTGTGCATCCTCAAACTAATGAAGCATGTTTTTCCTTGATAAGAATAATAACTTTTAATAAGATTATTAATAAAGCCTCTAAGTCCTGATGTTAGCCGTATCAGAGTACCATACACTTTGGGCTTCTGAGCATTTTCTCAATCTAAAGGGCCTAAATATCAGGGATTTAAAAAAGTCTTGTAAAGTTATAAGTAAGAGATGCTGTTGTATGTCAGCTCCATTGTATTTTATTTTACTCCGACAAATAGAGATAATAATAAGCGAATGAAATATTAGTTGGTGCCTCTATTATAAGTCTACGGTTCTTCCGTATTCAGTTCTCTTATGTTCACCTCTATTATAGTAATAAGCAATAAAAAGATTATTCTGATAGTTAATGAATGTTTTCCCTACTTTTTCAAAACAGGTAAACTTGTTCATGTGCTTCATGGTATTTGCCATACTCATTAAAGAGACAGTGTTGTTCAGGGCTTTTGGATTTGACTCTGAGCCAACTCTCATCGGACTCATCATCATCTTCCAGTTCATCTTTGCACCTTATAATGAGGTACATACCTTAGTGTTAAGACTTGAATGAGACTTTCCATCTTCATGGTATCTGCCAGCTATAAGTTATAACTTATAACCAAACACTTAAGAGCTGTACCATTGGCGGACTGCTATAAATATTTCTTTCTTTTATAAAAAATGAATAAATACTGTTCAAATACTGTTTTTTTAATATTTTGTATATGCTATAGATCAAATACTATTTACTAGATGAGTGTTTGCCCATATTGTAACCAGGTCTTGTTGTACTAGAAAAAAATATTATTGTAGTTGCCTACCCGGTAATGAGATAAATAGTAAAGAGACTGTAAGTAATTATTTCACCTATCATATTCATGATCCAATTATAATAATAATCTGTTATTTATAACTATCAAAACTCTATCTTTCTTCCAGCTTTTGACGTTTTGCATTACATACTTGACTCGCAAATTTGAGTTCCAAGCCGACGCCTTTGCCCGCAAGATGGGCAAGACGAGTTTGCTTTGCTCGGCTCTGATCAAGCTCAACAAGGATAACCTGGGATTTCCTCTCAGCGACTGGTTGTATTCGGCCTGGCATTACTCTCACCCTCCTCTTCTTGATCGACTGGCCGCCCTGGAGACCAAGCAAAAGACGGAGTAGGAAAAGACGAAGGAAATGCCAATCTCTCAATCTTGTCCTGTTATCGTTTTGAATAGTTGTGTCTCAGTCACCTATTTCTAATTCTCACTTTTATCTCCTCTCTGGCTCTGTTTCCATATCTCTGTCTGTCTTCTGTTTGTCACCCTGTCTATAATTTTGTTTCCCTGTGTGTGTGTCTCTCTCTCGTTTGTCCCTCTCTCATTGTGCAAAAGTGGTCTTTTGTGTGGGTTGAATGAAAAGATGTCACTATTTTTAGTCAATGGTTATGTTTTGTTGATGGAGAGGGGGGAGGGAGAGAAAGGGAGATGTGTATTATCTTGTCTGAGCTAACCACCTGCGTATTTTTAATTTATCGCTAGGTTGGGTTGATGGATTATTTGGCCTTGTATTATCCGTTATTAATGATGATTATGGGTAAGTTCCGGAACCTTCAAGCTATCTTCTTTTCTTTTCAAATGCTTATAAGAGTAAGACCATGATTATTGATTATGTCTGTATGTTTGTGCATGTATGTTCTGAAAGAAATATTTTGAGCTTTAACTTATGTTTGTCTTATCTATTTTTATCGCTGTTTATTTTTATTATGCTGATTGGTTTGAATGTTTGTAGAACAGTGTTAGTTATGAAAGGCGTGAGTCTAATTTAAAAGGTAAATTTATGAAATTGAAACTTCAATTTGTGGATTTGGAGTTTTTGAAAAAATCACTTGTGCGTAGATTCTTTGATCATCCTTTCTTAATTCTTAGTCATGGAATTCAGTTGTTTATGCTAAATTTTATGAAAATTGTATTCACAATTTATTCCAAATCATTTTATAACCGATATTACACTGCTTATACTTGTTTTCATTCTCATCACTGTCATTGAGACATCTAGTGCCTTGCCTATGGACCTTTTCGTCTTTTAGATCCTTCACTCCAGAAAACTTGACTAGTAGATTTGAAATTGTGAAATAAATAATTGTATTTTGATAAGAATTTCTCATGGCGTAATTATTTCCCCTTATAAATGTCATTTTAGTTTGAGTTAGCTCAGCAACAGGTCAGGTCACTCCCATGGCAAAAATCCCTTACTTACTATGAGATTAATAATTCTGCTAAAAAACACAATTTTTAACTGCTGTTGCTTGTTAATACGTTTCCTCTCAATTACACCTGCACACCTCGTTCTACCTCTTCAACTGAAAATTTCACACATCTTTTTGCTCATGAAAGTCGGATATCTTAGCTATTTTACATTTAAAGCAACCCAGCTCCACTTATGTTATCACCATGGGGCACGCATCATCATTTGAATGCCAGGTCTATTGCTTTTACTCAGCAAATAGAATGTTGCTAATGTCCACCATGCACGATTTAACCTCCCAGTATAGTGGAACCTCCTATTAAAGATCACCTGCCACATAAGACAGATTTTTCTGTGACGGGTTACTACTACCGTATATGGGCCTATATAAAACACCTTTGAATAAAAACCACCTCCCATTATATCTAAAGACCAAAATTGGGTGGTCCTTAAACAGTGGTTCTACTGTATATACAGTTACAAAACTTGTACGAAAAAATTAAATGGTTCTGAATTTCATCCAGAAGATCAAAGTCGGACAGGTCCATAGAAAGGTGGGGCAATCACAGACTCTTTTTCATCCATTAAAAAAAATAATTTTTGATGGGGGCATATTATGTCTGCCCTTATTTTAATATGCCAGTGTTTTTCTAGGTCATGACCATTATTTACATGTATATGTTCCATACTTTTCAATACTGAACTGTTTCCGGTCATCATACCGTCTGCAAATAATTTGGGCCGGTCTCCCTCAATATTTATGTGTTGCTATTGGCGTCAAACAGGGGTTATCTCATTTCTGCCTTGTTATTGTTAGGCTGTTTACATGAGTAAATGCCATTTTTAATTCTTATCTTTTCCTATCTTATGATGCGTACCTATTGATTCCATTATATTTTATATGTTGTGAAAATCAAACCGCTGAGTTATGTTAAGTTGTTTGTAAAGAAATTCATAAATGGTTTGTTTAATAAAGGAATGATTTCAACCAAGAATTACATGTATTTGTTTTTTTTATCTTTAGTGTTACAATGTACAATTATTGAATTGCATATAATCTTATCATGGGTTCTGTCGTTCATATAGCGATCATGGGCGCTGAGATGATCGCTATATGATTAATAGAGCCCTTAAACCAACAACCTAACTAACTAACTGTCGTTTATATATGACTTGATATAGGCTAACAGAGGCACTCCAGGTTCAAAGAGGACTTCAGGACAGACCCAGTGATCTTGTTGATCTTTGGTTTACTGTACTAAATATGGCCTAAATATGATGAATGTTAGTTAACTGAGAAATCTCTGCCACCCTGTTCGGTGATCTGAGGGTCCTAATTATGAAAGAGAAAGACTTAACAATGCATGTATTCTTCCTCTTGAAATTAAAGGCAACAGCCTAGATGACAAACCGTCCTTTGACCTGTCATCTAATTAAATAACCATGTATTAACTTGTCCTCATAAATCTGAGCAGAAAAATCTATTTTTCTATACATTGAATCCAAAATGTTTCACTCAAAATAGGAAATAAAAAGGGACAGAGCAGCCTACATCTGTCCCACCCCCATTCCTTTAGTTTGACCAACTGCATGTCTTTAATCAAGCCAATTCATATAAACACACACACACTCACTCAAAAGACTCCTTTTCATGTGGTGAGGAGTGTTAGTGTTAACCACTCACTCAAAAAAACTCCTTATGTCGTGAGGAGCGTTAGCGTTTGGCCACACTGTGGAAGATGCGAAGCGGGCGGGGCGAAGCAAGAACATCAAATACAAAAATAAAGAGGTTTCTGGCCAGATTACCAGCGAAGCGGCGTGAGAGATTGGCTCCTTTTCTATCGCTCGCATCGCTGGATGCACACAGACTTGAGATCTACTCACAGTCACAGTGCTGAAATGAGTGATATGATAACACACAAGGATGGATCTGCTTCGCTCTCGATGAAGCCACGTGAAATAATCGCTTCACATCTCCTGCAGTGTGGCTTTACACTTAACCACTCACTCAAAAAAGATTCCTTATGTGGTGAGGAGTGTTAACCACTCACTTAGATTCCAAGAAAGGAGCTGAGTATCGCTCCATAGCTTAGCTGAGTTACATGTTGTACCTAGTGCATGTATCGCTCCATATAAAATATGGGCTCACATACACCAACTTTTTTCCTGGATCCCAATCTTGAATGATAATTCTTAACTAACAAAGAAGGCCAAATACAGATTTGGGGCTTGTTGAAGAGATTGACCCATAAGATACTTGATGAGTGGAGGACCTTTGTTGCTGCCCTACAACTTGTACAATGTACATCGCCTCATGTTTACTCTATCAGGCAGTTAGAATAATACATTAAGGCCTAGTATTACTAGTAAGGAAGTGTTGACACTACAATTTGTATATAACATCTGAACCTGAAGTAAAGTCAGGTTCATCCTGAACTCGTAATTGAGCATCTGGGAAGCAGAAGCAGAGTCTTGTTTATAAAAGGCACATGATAGTGTGATTGATAGTTTGCCATTGCTTTTTACACCAATTATACTTTCACAAGAGTCTGAAAAGACTTAGCTACCCATTCACCGCTAGGTGAACAGGAGATTATAAAAACATTGTCCTGACTGGATGCTAATATAATTCAAAAGATTCACTGTGACTTGTAAAGCTGTCACTGTCATAGTTATCCATGAAGTGTAGTTTTTATGAAAGTCAATTTTTCTTGGGATGGGTATGTAATTTTGATTCCTAGATCATGAAAAAGCGGATCAACTTCTGGGATGGAAGGAGATTTTTTTTAAACAACACACACCCCGCAATTGATTTGCTATTTTTATGTTGTGAAATAATAAAAAGTCTTTTCAAAACTGTTGATGATCGATTCATGTATTTCTATTTTTTTATTACAGTGTATTTCATTTTTACAAAACACATTTACTAGTTTTGCACCCTTCAAACGTGAAAGGAAGTAAAACCAAATTCACAAATTGATAAGATCACAATGCATACAAATACATAAAAGTAAAAAATAACACATGGCATATACATAATAACAAAGATGTCAGGATCTCAGATCAATGGCTCATTGTGCCATTTGAACAATGGTATGATTCGAATCTACTATGCATGGTGTGTAAATGTACCTGGTGCGTGCACATGAATGTGTGTGGTGACTAGTTTAAGACAGCACTAAGTGGATGAATCAAAGATATGTGCGCAAATAATATCATTAAAACTTAGATAGATCTCCATGTCAAGAGTGGATGAGTGGTTCATGGATATTTTTAT
>JAUEKV010110950.1:0-27867 GCA_031833985.1 Ancula gibbosa
AGGCCCATAGAGCTGGTGCTTATCCCCAGTTTCTGTGGCGCTAAGCGGAACGAGTGATCAATGAACACCCCCTAGAGTAGATGCCAGTTTCTCGCGGGGTATAATTTCCCAGCAGTGCTGGTACCCACTTGGCACCTGGGTTAAGTGTGGGATAGTATAAAATGCATTTCCCAAGGGCATAACGCCGGGGTGGTAGAAGTCATGCTCGTACCCAGTGTCTTTCGATCCGTAGTCCAAAGCGCTAACTGTTACACCACCGGTGCCACACTTTAGTCACCAATGTGAAGTATAAATAATAATACTTATAGGCAAGGACATAGTGAAAAATTCGAAACAGTTTCACGGCATAGTCCAAAAATTTTTAACGGTTTTACTGGCACTCCTCAATTTGGATCCAGAATTAGAAGTCTGATATAAATATTGTGAGAGATTCTAATTTTGTTCATACTCATGATACTGATAGAAAGATTGTAGAATCTTTTGACTATGCACATGCGTAAATGCTAGGCATCAAAACAAACTCATTCATCACAACCGCAAATTTGGGATGGCATTCCAGTCATGTTTCTTTTTTTTAGGTTGGCAATACAATAAGTGTTGGTTAAATTCGGGCATATTGTTAGACAAGTGGAAACAATTGGGACAGGGATATAACTTATGTATGCCCTTCATATGACTCTGGTAATGATGCTTGCGTTTAAACTTCATATCGCAACGTTGACACATAAACTTGCGTTCACCATGATCATGCCTGAAATGCAGCGTCATTCCAGAAGAAGTCATGAATCCCTTCTGACACTGGGGACATTGATAGGGCATGCGTTCTGGATGAGCTTCGCTCAGATGCTTATGATAGGCAAATTTTAGGCCAAACACAGCGGGACAGTGGCCACAGTTAATGGCCATCTGACTCTGACTAGTCTGACCAGAGGCAAAGCTCGCTGATGACGGATTTCTGCCGCTATGTTCAAATTCTCTGGATGGGGTCATCAGCCCACTTGATGTAAAACTCATTTCTCCGCCTGCAAGACAAGACAAAAAACAGAATCTTTCACGCATGACATCACAAACTAATTCCAGTTAACCTCACTTAGATTTGGGTTGGATTTTTTATCAACTTCAATGCATGCACTATTAAAGTACATTGTAGTGCAAAACAGGCTGAGAGTCAGTGAGAGTGAGATGGACTTGGTTCTAAGTCCACTTAGAGATTATTATTTTTAAGAGAAAAAAACAGAGTTACCCTGGGATGTCGTGTCATGTAGAATGAAAATCACATTAGGTCTAAGACCCACTAAGTATTAGTACCTAACTGCATGTATTACGGTCCCTCCCTATTGTATTTTCACGTCTTGACGCGATATCCCAGGTTTACCTAAATGAGTTACATGTATCTGCATTCTCCATTTATTATTGAGGCACCTTTATACAAAGAAAGGAGTGCAGATAGTTAAATAGTTTTAAGTTGATCAAAAATTTGTAGCATTACCGTTGTATACTTGCAATAAAGTGGTTCTGTGTCAGAAGTTAAAGTTAAAAATATTCAAACACAATTTTAGAAATATAATATAAAAGTTAAAATTGTTAAGTATGTAGGTCTTCAATGTATTCTTAGAACCCAGTCAATCCCAGTCTGCTACATTACTACAATCATCACAAACAAAATAAAATACAATTCCAAGACATAATATTATATTACTTGTATACATGTAGGCCTACTGGCATTACGGTAATAGTAATTCATTTTAGTGTCTAGTATAAATAATAATACTAATAGACAGGGACTTGGTCAAAAATTGAAAACAGTTCTACAGGCATTCTTCAATTTAGATCCGGAAGTCAGGCGTAAATATTGTGAAAGATTCTATTTTTGTTCATAGATAGATTAGATTGGAAAGTGCACTTTTCCGCGGGATTGCATTGCAAAAAGTTTGTTTTTTGTTGGGGGGTTATCAGATAGAATCTTTTGACTATGCACATGAGTAAATGCTAGGCTTCAAAACAAACACTCATACATCACATGAACCGATTTGGTTTGGCATTCCAGCCACATTACTTTTTAGGTTGGCAATACAATAAGTGTTGGTTAAATTCGGGCATATTGTTAGACAAGTGGAAACAATTGGGACAGGGATATAACTTATGTATGCCCTTCATATGACTCTGGTAATGATGCTTGCGTTTAAACTTCATATCGCAACGTTGACACATAAACTTGCGTTCACCATGATCATCTAAATGCTGTTTCATGCCTGAAGAGGTCATGAATCCTTTCTGACACTGGGGACATTGATAGGGCAAGCTTTCCGGATGAGCTTCGCTCAGATGCTTATGATAAGCAAATTTAAAGCCAAACACAGCGGGACAGTGGCCACAATTAATGGCCATCTGACTCTGACCAGAGACAAAGCTCGCTGATGACGGATTTCTGCCGCTATGTTCAAATTCTCTGGATGGGCCCATCAGCCCAATTGATGTAAAACTCATTTCTCCGCCTGCAAGACAAAACAAAAACAGAATCTTTCACACATGACATCACAAACTAAGTCCAGTTTAACTTCACTTAGATTTGGGTTGGATTTTTATCAAGATTCTATTTTGTAAGTAGGACCCCTAGGCTACATGTATTCAGCAAAGGAAAATTTACACAACACACAACTTTACAGGTTACAATAATGAACGTACTTAAAAGGCAAAATAAAAGTCCTGCTCACAACCGCGATTAATAACAATGTATTTAAAATTTAATATTCTAATTCTACTTTACATTGTGAGGTATTTTCGTCTTTGACTTTGATGCCTTATAAAAATCATAATAAAAATAGGAATTTGTTGTTCTGATCATGCATAAAAAAAAGTAAACAATCATAAAAATGATCAACTTTACAAAGAAAAGCAGAGCAACAAAATAGAACCAACTTGTTCTATTTTAAATCAATGTACATGTAAAAAGGAGCAGATTTGAATCTAGTGAAATTTGATTTGAAAATTATAAGACTAGGCCTACATGTACATGCACGCTTAAGCAGTTAGACAGAAGATGTCTTGTGATTTGCCTGAAATAAGGTAAGCGCACTGGAGATGAGATATTTCAAAGCTCTGGTTTAAAGAAGTTATGGACTTTGCCTACTCCCAAATTCAAAATATTTCAAACTTATTTGTTATAAAGGACAAAAAACTAAAAGGAGGAAATTTTCTTTTTAAACATTTATACAATATAACAAATTAACACTAACAATACTAAATCATAAATAGGAATACATGTGCAATATTTTGGCTACGATATACAATACTTTTTTAACATTTGTATATACATGTACATGTAATAATAAAGTAGGCCTACATGTAGTATTGCATCATTCATACAAAACATCCAAATGCTTTTATTCTAAATAGGAAAACGTGTAGAATATCAATTATTTCCCCAATGATTTACTACACTCATTCCTCAAGTGCTGTTCATAGTGTTGCTTATTATTGCACAACATCGAGCAATTACGGCACTGAATAAGAAGGTGAACACATTTGATGTGGTTCTGGCAATGGTTCTTTCGCTTGAATTTCATGTCGCAGATCGGACATGGAAATTTCCGTTCACCATGGTCTTCCATGTGTTGCTTCAATGACTGCACTAGCAGAAAAACCTTGTCACAGAGATGACATTGGTACGGGTGTTTATCACGATGGGCATGACATGTGTGTCGATAGTGTGACATGCTAGATGAGAACACTTCAGGGCAAAAAGAGCACGGATATGATGAGCCTGTCACAGCATAAGCTGAAGCGTGATCTTGACTGCCGCTATAAAATTGATCTTGACTGCCTTTATTAAAGGTGGGCCATCTTGAAGCATCGACATGTTCTGGACAAATAAAAGAACACAAATTTTGCCAAAATACAACAAGCCATTGAAAAAGAACTTAAAGTATGGTGCACATTCCATAATTTCTCCATTAAATGTCTTTTCTAACTGGGGAGGGGGAGGAGGAAGAAAACTTCATTAAAAAATCTGACCCACAGACTACCCGTTTGGGGGACAAAAATCTCTCTCTATATATATAAATATGTATATATATATTTACATGTATAAATAGATAAATTGTAATTTCCATGTTAGGATCAATAAAGTTTATCTTATCTTATTCATGTATCTAATCTACATAAATGATAACATCTAAGTATTACTTTTCATTCTTAGAAAATGTCCAAAATGTAGGTCTTGAGTCACAACGCATAAGATGCTTTTTTTTTATAATCTTAAGGCTAAGGCCATACAAAAATAAATCTGCCGCACCATTCACAATCAGCTCACTGCTTTCCATCAACTTCTCAACTAAGAATCTAAAGAAAAAAACAAACAAAAGAACAAGAGAAATCTCGACACGGGTCCTCATACATAATAATTAACGGACCGGGCATACTTTAAAAAATAATTACAATAACGATAGAACATATAAAAACGGAAACAATTGAATACTACTGTATATTAATATTATGTAATATTGTAAACATGTATCTAAACATAAAAACAATAAATGACATTACACTACAGGAACAAGACTAGCTCTATAATTTGACCACTGTCAAGTAGAGAATGGAGGCGATTCATAAACAGTAAATTTAAAACCAACTAAATAAAGCTATGCATAAGTTATGTGAATGTAATGTTAAACTTAATATTAATACATGTATGAAATCCAAATTATAAACGATTTTAGGAACTAATAAATTCTTTAACAGTTAGTCTAATGGATCAGAATGCATAATCATCTTAATTATAAAATCGATTTACACATATGCTTCTGCTTATGACATTCCACAACAGCTTCCCCATTGCACTTATTTGCAAGAAAGAATATGACTTCTGAACTCCTCCTTATCGCGAGCTAAGAAAGGGCAGTTAGGACACGGATTTACTCGATGGACTGTCTTCATGTGGGTATGAAGGTGATATTTACGTTTAAACCTATTGTCACACAGAGGACACATAAATTTCCGTTCACCGTGGTCTAACATATGCCTTTGAAATCCTGACTTAGTGAAGAACGCCTTTTGACAAGTTTTACAATGAAATGGCATTCTATCGGGGTGAGATAATGCCATGTGCTTTTGGTAATGAGCCTTGTGCAGTAGTGTAACACTATCTGTACAAAATGGACATGGTATAGGCGCTCCCCCATTTTCAAACCATGATCCAATTTCATCGGATGGATAACGTTGGTTGGCGTCTGCGACATTCACATTACTGGAATCTGGGAGAAACAAGACAGCAGAGAAAAGCACATCACTAAGTGACAAGTCTCAACAAGAGACAAGACATTCATTTCTCACCCAAATACCAGTTTCAATGAAAATATTATTGTGAATGATACATTACACAACTTTCAATTCAAAATTTGTATTAAAAATTACAAAACCAATGACTTCAGCACAAGACTTGACAAGAGATTTTTTAACAACATTTTTTTTAAAGCAGGACATAATCGTAACTGCAAAACATAATCGTAATTTTCAACACATAGATGATAAGATTTGTAATTGCAAAACATGCCTGGCACTGACAAGCGTTTTTTTCCCCACTAAACAGAACAGGAATAAACATGTTTGTTGTAATCAAGTCCGAGGGGAAATGCTGTGAAACATCTTTGACACTCCCGCATCTTGTGAACTCCTTCAACATGCCTCTTCAAATTATGCTTATGCTGGAACCGCGCCTGACAAAAGCTACAGCCAAACTGCCTCCCCTTGTGAGCCTCCAGATGATGTCGTAGACCAGTTAGAGAGTAGAATCCCTTTTGACACAACGAACAGGTGAACGGCAATGATTTTTCCTCTCTGTGAAACGAGTTCAGATGTTTCTGGTATATGCTTCTAGTGGTGATAGCGCATCCACAAAACTGACAGTGAAACGGAAGATTGAAATCTGACAGATTGGAGCCCTCCATGTCAACACTGCCGTGTGGAGTATAAAACGATCTACTGTATTCTCCTGAATCAGGTCTAGACCCTGAAATGCAAACAAATCAAAGGCATCAACAAACCATTTGCCAAAAGCTCTATCGGCATGTTTAATTTTACAGAGACACATCAATGTTTTCATTACTTCTTATAGAAACAACCACACTTCTGTTGTGCATGCGGTTTAAATATTTAAAAAGCTCAACCCTTAAAGCAAACAAGAACATGTTTCTCAAATTCTTCACCAGACTTGAAGTACTCTTGACAATAGCGACATTCCCTAATCCGGTGTGAGGTTTCTAAATGACGCTTGATGTTCTTCTTATGTTTGAATTTTGCGTCGCATACGACGCACGAATAATCCATGTTCTCATGAACCTTACTATGCTGGGAAAGGGATCCTTTATTCAGAAATCCCATGCCGCAGATTTGGCAGATGTGCGGTAGAGCCATTGCCTCCCGGTGAATTTCGTTAATGTGCCTTTGATAAAGAACCGGTGTTGGAGTTTCTATGCCACACAACTGACAGCTCATGGTAGATAAACCATACGGTTGATTATTCAAAATATTGAGAAAAGACCTATTCGGACTTGATGGGTGTCCAGATAAATGGGGAGATGCTTGGAAATTGCTGTGTCCTATCGCATAATTTTGTTCTGAAAAAAAAAATGAAGAAAAAAGACTGCAACTTATGACAAAGGAGACCAAATGTTCGTATTGGTGCAGAAAGCTGATAGTGGAAGTTAACTATGACTAAGGATCAATAGAGCCAGTAAACATAGAAGAGACCATGCATTGCCCATAGGGCACACCATATCATATAGATTCTAGGCCAACATTTCACGTACATGTACGTCTATACATTTTAAAAACAATTATTTTACAAACAAGAATGAAGAAATCCTCAAATATTTTAAATATTAAATATCAATCCAAAAATCATGCTGGAGCTCTTTTTTTGCCTTTGGTTGGTACATAATGCATTTGACTAGTTGGGGATGAATTCAAATACATGTATTCTTATATACAATACATTCATTGTGCTACATGTATTACCATCACCAAGTCACTTTGCTGGAGCAACTGGCAAAATGCAGATCAAATTCTTTTCCAATGCTGATAAAGCTTTTGCAATATCGACATTCCTTGCATCTATGAGCACATTCAATATGTCTTTTCAGATTCCTACTATAACGGAAAGTCAAGGGACAAATGTGACACGAAGGTCGCTCTGAGTGGATTTCCATGTGGTGCCTTAATCCCTGAGTCGAGAAGAATCCTTTGCCGCATTCAGAGCACACATACGGAAAATTAACTGTTTGCGACGGATGATATTCAGCAATGTGTTTCCCATACTGAATTCTTCCAGGAAATGATGCACCACAGAAATCACAAATTATCGGCACCGAGCCCCCCGGATACATATTTGGTATGGAAGGATTCTGGTAGCGATCTTCGTTAGTAAACAGCTGGCCCTGAGCTGGCTGGAATTTCTCTGCAGAAAGAAAAATCAACTGCATGTATTCATTGCCTCTTTTCAGCCGTACATCAAGTCCTACTACAATTACAATACATGTACATGTATAATATTATGTTTCACTACAGTACAGTATTACTTTAAAACTAGATGAGTCATTATTACCAAGGAGATAAAGCATTCATGACATGAATGAAGCAGATAAAATGGTATAGATCTAGAAAAGTGGGCTACATCAATTTTTGCATGACAAAATACAGACTGACACACATTATTATACACTGTTCATCTAGTCAAGACAGTCTCAAAAGATAATACAATTCAATGACAATGTATAAAGTATAAATGACAAAATTATATAATTTGTACATGTAATATGGTAATAAGAAATAATACAAGGGTTAAAACATCTCTTACTCTTATTCCAAACCGATTGTCACAATATTAGTTTGACACACATGTGAGCCTATGTCATCTAATGTTGAGCACAGCACACCACATTTCTTGCACTTGGTCAACTGATGTATTGTTCGCATATGTCTGTACACAGAGCTTTCTATCCTATAAGAAGCCTTGCAAAGGCTGCACTTGAACGTGCGTCCTCTGTGCTTGATAGCATGTACCCTGAGCCCAGTTGATGTGTAGAATCCAGCCTGGCAGTATTTGCAAATGTAGGGCAAGTTTGACTGGCCCAAGTGGCAAAAATTCATGTGTCTCTGGTGTACTTTCTTCTCTGTGAAATAGAAGTTGCAAAATTCACACACAAGGCTTCTGGGGTTGAGAACGGCTCCTTTTCCTCGCTGACCATGAAAGCTTGACAGTTGTGATCTGTTCTCTACAGAATTTGAAACACCATCGTCCATGTCGTTGGCACACCCAGTGTCTGAAACAAACACAGCTTTCTATAGTTCTCTGCAGCATACATTGGAAACTATAGACAAAAATTTAAGATGAAACCACACAGTAAATTTGAATGCTAAGACTAAGAAGAGAAAGTTAAAACAGTGACATTTTTTTTAAAACCACATTAAATAATACATGTACATGTATAACAATAACAGTATTAACAGTTGGCCTAAAACAATTGTCCATCATTTTCTGCAAGTATGTTATGAGTAAAGACCATGTCATATCATCAACAGAAGTGACAAGGAATACGGTCAGGTGATTATTCCAAATATCTATGCAATAACACACATCATATTTCTTTGAGTAAAGCTCCATATAGATTACAGAAATAGAGTTGATCAGCAGTGTGAGAGTGAGAGTGAGACAGAACAAAAATTGAATGTAACTATTATAAGGATGAATAATGAAATTGTCCTTAGTATCATTAATCATAATATATATATATACATCATATATAATAATATATATATAATATTACATGTATAAGTCTGGGAAGACAATCCAGTATAAAAGCACATTATGGGGAATTCTAAATCACAGAAACCTAATACTAGTAGTCATACCAAAATATGGCCAGAGCTTTCGAATCTCCAGCCAGCCAGCTAAGGAAATAGGTTGCGGAGACCCCCCGCTGTAATATTTTTCCGTCTCAACATAAAATGGCGGATGCACCAACACAATGTCAGTGCATCTCTGAACACATAATATGACACATAGCATTGTGGATACAGTATGTCCCTCTACTCCCAGGATGCATCAATATCATGTCAATCCGTCTCTGACCACACATGACACATAGTATCGTGGATACTGTAGGCCTATGTCACTACCAGGATGCACCAATAAGCTAATTGTTTATCCCTGAGCACACATGGCTCATGGCATCGTGGATACTGTATGTCACTCCACAGTGGGTACATTGTTTCATCTGATGCTTTCTCTGCATGTGCGACTTGACCACTTTCTTAATGGTAAATTTGGCAGGGCAGAATGGGCAAGGAAATAAAATGCCCTCGTGCTTCAATGCGTGTTCCTTGAGACCAGTTCTGGTGTAAAATCCCATTTGACATGTGTCACAAATGAACGGCAAAGCTTTGGCGTCTCTGTGAAATTGGTTCATGTGTCTCTGAAGGTCATGCCTGTTCCGATTGCAAAAGTCTCTTCCACAGAGATCACAGTGAGACTGAGACTGAGACACTTGCATGTTAAGTGGTCTACCGACACCGTGAGTGTGGGGTGAACTTTGAGAATCAGGTACAAAACCAGAGGGCTGTACATCGGATTGCCATTCACTGGGCATTTGCCAGTTCCCTCTTTGAAATATATGCCCACCACTTCTTGGCTCTTTCCAGTTCTTATGGCCACCTGAAAAAATAAAGCCCATATCAAAATCGATCTTCTACTGCTACCTTCATCTTCAATATTAATATTAGTTTCCATTGTTTCAAATGGTAGTTAGGCTACATATGAAAAAGATGACACATCAACCAAGTACCATCCCAAAAATGGTTTTAAAAAATGGTCTTACAAAAAATAAGATTATGAGAAGTTATAATTATATTAAGTTACTACTACTACTAGATCTAGTCGTAGTAGTACATGTAGTACTCTAGGGCCCTAAAGGACAGAGATTAGAAAATTGCTGAGTGTGAATTTTTTGTATACATGTATCAATAAATATAAAACATATTAGGTCTATGCCTTGGAGGTGGTGGTCTAAGGTGAAGAAGTTACATCACGTTGATGAACTCTACAGCCTACTTATTTCAAGGAACGGGTCGCATGAATTTATTCATTCCCAGGACCAAGTCACAGAAGTCTCATTTTGTATATTTTTGTATACATGTACATGTAGGCCTATATATATTATTTGCCATAAATGATGATACTGTACATGATGTACGTACATGTATCAGCTTTCCATGAATAAAAATGGTGTTGGTGACAGCTGTAACCGTAGTGTAATGTGTTGACGGTTAGGTTGAAATAAATTGGTTCTAATACTAATATTATTATGAGATCCTTTGGAGAGGATTCTTTGCTTATTCCAGCCATTTGAAATTGAAGAGCGTTTACCAGCATACAGGCGTAAGAAATCAGTCAAATCTATTTAACTATTAATCATCAGGAAGTGATCTAAAATGAGATCATTTGGAGAGGACTCTTTGCTCAATTCAGCCATTAGAGGAGCATTTACCAGTAAACAAGTGGAAGAAATCATTTAAACTCATCACCTTCGACTCAGAAGGTTCTCTATCAAAAATGTGATCACAAAGTTCACCTTTCTATTGGGCTCAATTATAAGCTTTTGCAATTGTGTTAGTCATCATAGTGTAGAAGGTTTTAATTTTCATACTGGAGGGTGACCATATCTCTAGATGACCATGGAAGTGATAGTGATAGGATCTGATCTGATAACATCTGCTACACTAAAAAAAAGATGTCCTTCAACACTGTGGACTAATACTAATAGTCTAAATAGGACACTATTTTAATTTTTATATATGTATGCATGTATATCATCATCATCTAGTGCCATGCTGTGTAGCATTGGCAATCATGTCCTTCCACACTTCTCGGTCCCTCATTGTTTCATTAGATTTCTTAGCACATCAGTTAAATACTACAAGCAAACAAACTAACCAACAATACATTGGATACAAAAAAAAAACATTTTGACAGTGGAAACACAATTCAAAACAGAAATTATACTGCAATACCGAAATAAAAATTGGGATCTTTATTTCATGCCTCAATGTTATACTTGTACATTATATTCACTGGCGAACAAATTGAACAGCAATGAATAATGTCCATGAATAATGAATAATGTCAATGAAAATTGAAATCGACCGACAATATGTAAATACAAGGCTCAGGAAACTAATAATCTAATCATTAATTATAATGTACATAAATGTATTCCTAAACATTATATCTGGCAAACATGTAGGCCTATAGTCTGAGTACTGTACGTATCACCACAATGTTGACACTGTTTTAAATGATGCAGGTGAAGCAGATGTCTCTTTAAGCATTTTTTAATGGTGAATTTTGAGGGACACACAGGGCAGGGATAAAGTATACCACTATGTTTGAGCTTGTGCTCTCGGAGTCCAATTTTAGAATAGAAGCCCATTTGACATTGCGAACAAACAAACGGAAGAGTCATGGCGTCCCTATGGTACAGATTCATGTGCTTCTGGTGATATTTCATTAGGCTAAACGGGAGTTGGCAAAGATCACAATAAAATTGTGCCATTTGGTTTGATTCACACTCATACCCTTCCCTCGTTTGCGAAACTCTGGGCCGCGGATAAGGTGGGTGTGAGGGCACGGTTCCAGAACTGGAGACTAAGCCAACGTTTCTTCCATCTGAAAACAAACAGGGTCCACATCAGTCAAGTCACAAGGCTTTTATAAAAACTCTTTTTACCAAACATGTACAAACTATTGAAAATATGGACAATATCGGCCCTAGTCAACCCAAAAAATGCCGTCTAATAAAAGGTGACAAGAAATACCAAGGGTAGAATTGGTTCAATGGGCTGCTCCATCAAACTTGATGGCATACATGAGGCTGGCTGGCGTGCACTGTGAAAAACACACCGCAGTACCTGCACTCTTTCTTATCGTGTATCCTTGCCATGTGTCTGTCAAGACCTCTACGGATGGTGAACGATGAGTCGCAAAAATTACATTTGAAGACGAGGCCTTGGTGTTTGATTTTATGTTCCTTCAAGCCCATATGGGAGTAGAATCCCATGCCACACGTACTGCAAACGAAAGGAAGCGTCATTGCATCTCGGTGAAAACGGTTCATATGCTTTTGATGGTCCTTCATGCTTGGCAATGATATGTCACAAGAGTCACATCGGAATGAGTTTGCCTGAGAGCTAGTGAATGAATCATAATGGGCCCCATCTTGAAAAGATCTATTTGAATTTGGGTCTGAAATTGTGGTCCCAACAGAAGCAAGTCCAGCACTGACAGATGAAGGACGAACAAAGGATACGTTTCCAACAGCCTTCCGTTTAGAACCATGATGCATCCTCTTTTCTGAAAACAAAGGGGATTTATTCTTTATTGGTTCACACCTTTAGATCATTTTTATATCCTACGCCTAATACTATACAACAACCGTAAGAACTATTTTGCCTTAAAATAATGTATATGAAATAATGAAGTAGACAATAACTTTCACCCTTGTTTTCTAAAGGGAGACACAAATGCTGAATCAGAATGACATGTGGGACCCGACGGATACATGAAACTTGCAAAAATTACAAGTTGCAGATTTCAAATTTCAGATTTCTATAAGCTGCGGCATTTGCTCAACAGCATGATATTAAAAGGGCACGCGTTAACCTCTATGGATCATGTTTTCGTTCGACGCCATCTTGATTGAAAGACAAAAAGAGTGTGATGGCGTCACAGCAATAACCGTTTGTAATAAATCTCCTGACATACTCTGTTTAACAGACATCTTACAATCCAGATGCCGACCAGGATGGAGGTCAGACTGTAAAGGTGTTTCATGTGCTTCTTCAGCCATTCACCAGAGGCCAACATCAATTCATGCTCAACAGCATGATATTAAAAGGGCACGCGTTAACCTCTATGGATCATGTTTTCGTTCGACGCCATCTTGATTGAAAGACAAAAAGAGTGTGATGGCGTCACAGCAATAACCGTTTGTAATAAATCTCCTGACATACTCTGTTTAACAGACATCTTACAATCCAGATGCCGACCAGGATGGAGGTCAGACTGTAAAGGTGTTTCATGTGCTTCTTCAGCCATTCACCAGAGGCCAACATCAATTCGCAGACAGCGATGAAACTCGCATCAGTGCTACTTTACAACCCATGACGGTTTGGATATTCCTTGTGTCTCATGGAGAGACAAGAAGGCAAGGAAGCCTGTTGTTGATTGTTCCACAAATGCAAATGCCTACATCGTGGGCAGACACTGCGGAACACTACCGAGAAGCCAGGAGTCATCCATACGTATTGTATAACAACATGAACGGCTGTGATCGCGCTGATCAACAAAGTGGATATTTTCAACCGAACAAAACATCAATTGGTGGAAGAAACTGTTTCATGTTTGAAGTGTGCCAAACCAATGCGCATATATTGTATCCATGAGGAACAGACCAGCCACCTGGCAATAAAAAAACAGCTTGTCCGAGGATTGACAGACCTCTCTGTCGCAAAGAAGACGAATGAAGACTGTGCCAGTGCCAGGGAAAGGGCGCGTCAGCCAGGTAGGCCTACCCCATTATTCAGAGAAGAACAGGAAAGCGAGTGCGGACGAAACCGCACCCAAGGAATGCTTTGCACGCTACCACACAGACAAAAACTTTACTTTGTAAATTGCAGGCAAATTCAAAGACATGTTTACTTTTGAGGTCATTCACTGACTCATTCTTCTATGGATTATTAAATCTGGGTCTATCCTTGGATTATCTTTTGAATGCCTAATAAATTTCTTATCAAATGAATATTTTTTCTTTATGATTTATTATGGAGTATAATGTATTTTTGTTCAAATGTGATGTCCCTCAATATTATCATGGTTGCAATGCTTTTAAAGTTTAAATTGTGATGAAAGATTTGATTGAAAGTTGAAATTTATATACAGTGTATAAATATTGTGAAGTCAAATTTTTTTTGTATTTTTCTCGTCTGTCAATAAATATTATATAATGTTATTGTTATCAACAATCAGGAAATCAAAATTGTTAAAATAAAATTCATATACTGTATTATCATATGACAATTCTGAACAATTTGATGTAAGACAAGGCATAGGAAGGTTGATGTCATATAATCATATAAAAACTAAACTAATGCAACGCTTGTTGACAAATGAGCAAGGAAAAATAACTCTGTCCAGTCTATGAAAAAATCCTGGATGGAATCAGTTAAAGTAAAGAAGATTTTCGATAGCTTTTTTCTATAAATTAGTTTGTAAAGCACCTCAAGTTTGCTCATTGAGTGGGGTACAGCACTATAAAAATGTTCACAATTATTATTATTATTACTTTCATACTAAGAACGTATACATGTAGCTTGAATTTGAATACATCCTAAAAATTGAGATACAGGAGTGGGGGTCAATTAGTTTTGAAAAGGTTATTTATCTCAAAAAACTAAAAAAGAATCAATACTGAGTCACATGGGATTGATCGAAATAGAACAGTTTTTCAATATAATCATAATATAATGTATTATTAATAATAACATAATCATAATAATCATATACCCCCAGGAAAGTCCCAGGACTACATACATAGGCCTATATATTTATTTTACTTTTTGGAAAAGTTAAACAATGAATTACATTACAGCAGACAGCTACAAAATGTATCAGATTTTTTTTTAAACGGGATGGGACATTCGAAAGGGGTAGGCTACTCGTGAAACTTTTCATACTTTCCAATTATTCAAATATCATTCACCGTCTGTTTCAATTGTACTGACAAGAAATTATATGCTGATTAAAGTCTGTTCCACATTTAATCACTGATTTACAATAATGGCATTCTTTCATATTGTGGACCGCCTCGTAGTGGCGTCTAAGACTAGCCTTGTAACTGAATTTGGAATCGCACATGAAGCATGTCAACTTTTTCTTATTCTCATGCATGCTCATGTGCTGAGCAAGACCAGGCTGGGACATAAAACCTTTGCTGCACAGTGAACAAACAAATGGAAACATCCCGGCGTCGCGGTGGACTTCATTGAGGTGGCTGCGATATAGACTCATGGATGGAAACTTTGCATTGCACAAGCTGCATTCAGAGAAAGAGAACGAACGAGAATGCGAGGCCAGGCTAGTTTCTTCAAATGGTCTATCTTGAAATGACGGGCTCTGTACAGATGTTCCCTCAATGTTGTGCATGTATTGATCGCTTGACACACTAACAGCAGGCGCTGAAAGAGAGGATAGATCATACATGATCACAGGAGGCAAGGTCACTCAAGAGAGGTCAATAATTACACCACGTAAGTTACCTCAAGAAGTCTTGTTAAATTTTTTAAGCAATCAATTTTCAAGTTTTTGCCTGCGACACACATGGATACCCTCTCGCACATCATAAATCTCATGACAGTAATTACACTTTTGAGCTCGATGCAAAGACAACATATGGCGCTTCAGATGATGTTTATAAAGATATGCAGCACCACAAATGGCACAGATAAACTGACGTCCCATTACGTGTGTAGATTTATGCAATTTCACTCCACTAAGGGTGAAAAATCCCATCTGACATTCATCGCAGATAAAGGGTAGAGTCCTCAAAGACGCGTGCAAGGAATTCATATGTTTCTGAAGGGTTATGCAATTCATGGTGCCTGAAGTGCATAGAAGACACCGATAGAGAACAGATCCGTCCATTTCATAAGTCTTTGAATAATATAGACCTTCACCCTTAACAGCATTGGGAGTGGGAGTCAACTGCAGCGATACCCTTCCACCTGTTGAATGGATCAAAGTGATACAGTAATCAGAATCGGCTCAGATTTAGCACCTTGCGCTAACCCATAATCCATATGTTACTATAATGACAAGGATCAGGATCAATGCCTGGTGGTTTGAGATTAGCGTTAATCATTAATCCCACGGAACAGCCAAAGATCATCAGGACAATTTAACAATGAATTTTAAAAAGTACACAATTATATCATTCAAAGGTTTTCCAAATAAAGCAAAAACTGGCCAACCCTACGTCAGCAATATCATTATCATCTCTATACACTATACAGATATTGCACATAATAATGTGATAAGATTTAAACATAACAAGAGTGATAAAATAATGGTCTTTACTCACTGACTCAGTACAAAAGAAGTATGAAAGCATATACATCTAAAATAGTTCCAGAAATGATTCAACGGTAAAAGGGAAGTATTGATGTGTTATGATGTACCTTTAAAACAGTTTCAAAAATGGTTCAATCATTAATCGCATCAGCCATTCCATAATTGAGATTCTTATTAAATTTAATTAAAAATTGTATTCAAACATAATGAGTAGTAAAAGTTGGCACCGGCCAAATTCCCTGCAGGTCCGACTGACCCAATCCCTGCAGAAAATTGGAAAAGGATTTATTACACCGACATAAATATTACAAATGTCACTTCCAACATCCACTAACTTTATTTGTACTTGTTTTCAGCATTGTATAAAATTTCATATAATCATATTTACATTATTTCCAATATCATCTCTCAGCTGTGTCTCTAAATCACCTCCAAACACTGCATCTAATTCATGATATTTGCAACTATGTATAGCATAATGATAATTTGATGATTGTGTAGTTAAAATTTATCATGTGTTAGCCATTGTGCCTAATAATGAGATTTGTAATCCTAATTTCCTAATTATGGTTCCACTGTAATTTTTTTTATCACAAATGCACTTTAAACAAATTAAAAGTCAACTGAATGAGATTATCATGTATCATTGAACATGTTGCAAATAATCAAGTTTCAGCATACACCTTGTCCCAAACAATACAGTATACATACACATGATGGTCAGATGAACGGTGTCATAAGCCAAGGCCTTATTCAAATGAACTTCTACTTGTCTTGAAATGCTGAATTTCCATGACACGCCTTCGTGTGAGCAGTGAGAGAGGTTTTATGGGCATACTTGAGTCCACAAATTTGGCATTCATATTGCTTTTCCTGAGAATGCAATGCCATGTGACATCTTAAGTGAGAATGCTGCTGGAAGCCCTTATGGCAAATGTCACAGTAATAATCAAAGGTGCCACAGTGTTTTATTTTAAAGTGCGCTTTAACCCCTGATGTCGACCTATACACTTTCCCACATTCCACACATGACACTGAGTATTCCGAAGTCCTGTCACTGACAATGCAGTAAGGAACTTTTCCCATGGTGCCATCTTCAAGGTAAAGATACAACTTGTTATCATATTCAGCAGCAGGGTTTACAGCGTATGGGAGGACTCTTGTGAATGGTGGTCCTCTCGACCGCGACCATCCAGAACCATCTGGAACAAAAGAAGAGGATGGACGCTTGAGGTAGGACGATGAATGAGGAAGCTCTAAATGCTTTTAAAACTTGATGAAGAAATGTTCAACTGACTGATGTAATACCATGAGCAAACTTTTCATGAGAACGGAGAGACGACTTGTGAGCGTAGCATAGGCCGCACAATGAACACTCAAACCCGGCAGCTTGTCCATGGGTGGCCATGTGTCCCGTCAGGTGAATGGAGCTGCGGAAACCCTTGCCACAAGTTGGACAATAGAAAGAGTACCGATTCTGGTGTTTGACCCTGATATGCACCCGCACTCCACTCTTAGCAACATAAGTTTTCTTGCATATGGGGCAGACATATTTGCTTATCGAATGATCAAAGAAATCCTCCTCTGAATTCAACAAATCAGAGACTTGTCGTCTACCACTGGCATGTGGGGATCTTGCATAAGAAGGATCTTTGTCTGTCACACTGACAGATTCATGCTGATGTTTTGCGAAAGTTGTGTATCTATCTGAGGAAAAGTCCCTCAGTGCATCTGTAGAAAAAGGAAGAAGCAGACTTCTGAAATTTGGATATATTAAAACACCATATAAAATGACTTCTGTTTATCAATAAGACCATGAGCTGCTCTCTCATGGGTACGCAAGGAAGTCTTATGGGCATACTTTTGACCACACTCAGAGCATTCATACTGCAAGGGCTGTCCATGAGTTGCCATGTGTCCAATTAGGTGGAGTCTTCTCTGAAATCCTTTGCCACATATTTCACAATACACGCTGAAGTGGCCTTCATGTTTTATCTTAATGTGCATGTTGACGCTATTGCGTGTCACATACATTTTGTGGCATAGCAGGCATGTAAATTTATGAGTATCAGGATCAAATTGACAGTCTCCTTGTGCAGAATATTTCCCAAACAAGTCATCAGGAGCAAATTTTGATTCGCTTTCTCCAGATGA
Organism: Ancula gibbosa; assembly: GCA_031833985.1. Classification (NCBI taxonomy): domain Eukaryota; kingdom Metazoa; phylum Mollusca; class Gastropoda; order Nudibranchia; family Goniodorididae; genus Ancula; species Ancula gibbosa. The sequence continues at coordinate 18,332 of JAUEKV010110950.1, forward strand.
ATGAGGTCCAGCGTAGTCAAGATCCCGATATCGATTTCGAGTAGGAAATCCTTTTGATTTATCTGGAGATTATAAAAACAAGAAATAAAGTGTTCCTCGGTGACACAGTCTCCTTGATACTCAGAAAAGATAGACATTTCTTTTCTGGAAATTTACAATATATAATAATAACTTATTTCTTCGATTGTTTCATCAATCATACATTCAATAGATCTATTTAATCATTTCAACAAGTTTGCAGATCAACTTCTACACGGCCTATCAACTCACATATATCTTGATCTATTTCCAGAAAGTCTATCCACATACAATTTTTTTTATCCAGACGCAGATTGCAGTAAAGAGACGAGACACTAAGCATTGTTCTAAACACATACATTATATGTCCAGAAATTAGCAATATATTTTACAAGCTAGTACAAATATAATATGTGAAATTATCTTCAACAAAAAACATTAATAAATTGCTACAGTGTACTTTTTCAAGGAGCAAAGGATAAACATGTTTAGGCATAGTGTAATACCAATTTTATCATTCTAACTACTAAGCAGTGGGTTTTACATTGATTTTCATCATACAGTGGAACCTCCCAATAGCACCCCTCCGAACAAAGGCCACCTCCCACTAAAAGTCCAATCTTTCTGTGCGGTTTACTATGGGTATATAAAAATCACCTCCGAATAAAGACCACATCCCACTAAAGACCACTTTGGTTTTGCAAAATGGGTGGTCCTTATTCAGAGATTCTACTGTACTTCTATAATAATAATTAGTATATATTTTCTTCATACTAGCATTCATAAAACGTAAAAATAAGAGCAACATATCAAACAAGCAAAATGAATGTTCAGTACAGTGGACATTTTCATTGACGGAAACTTTCAGGGGATATGACTCATGAAGAAATGTAATTTCGTGGTTGACAAAGGACTTCATAGCACATTTTCCTTTCATTCTACCCTTGACACCAACACTGGCACACCTTAAGAATCAAGAACCTCCGGAAAAATGAATGATGGACAAAATATAATACACAAATCTATGACATCTTTTGAAAAGGGTTCACTTAATAAAAACCAATATAAAAATTTACTTACATCAAAAATAAATGTAATGTATTATAAATAGAAAGAAAGTACTATAATGTATAAATTATAATACAGTGTATAAAATAGACTATTATATATTAATAAATGGAATGACATAGTAGCCAATACACACGAGTAATACAGAGAGAAGCATCGTATTCGTAACAAACTTTCACATTGTACTAAAAAACCCCTTGTCCTCCAAAACACAAAATCAAATCATAACTCTATAGATTTCAATCCTATTTATAATCAGCATTCATTATCAAACTAATGGCAATGGAATGTCACGTAAAGGCATGAAAACTAAAATCATAAAATCTTTTTCAAATTTGTAAATTAATGATGTGTTTAAAATGCAGCACAATCTACATTCCATATCACACAAAATCAAAGAATATAAAAGTATGTTACAGTTCAAACAAATTGCATATATTCAATCAACAATTGAATAACTTTTAAAAGAAGGAAGAACACAAGATTGCAACTAGAAAACTTTTTTTTACAATTTTACTGACAATAAAAAATGAGAAATGCAATAAAAATCAATATTATATTATAAATCTCTATCATTTTTTCACAATTTAATTCCATATTTGAAAAGAAATAATAACAAAATATGTAATGATAATGATATCCGTGAATTTATATGTAACATGATTTAAAATTAATGTATGAGGAAATGACCCTTGAGACATTATATAATAATGTGTTGATGAGTCCTGAAATTAAGTGTCCTATTTGACATCAATTCTCCTTAAGTCCGAACAAATATTAATAATTATGTATTCTTGCACCAACAACCTTACTTAAAAACTCTCTAATACATGCATTAAATCCCTGTTCTTGGTAGGCTCAATAACATGCACTTAATTTCTAGACTTTTCTTGATAATATGATGATAAAGTAGGTCTATCCTTTTAGAAGGATGGGGTTGTTTAAAAAATCAGTGCCCACATGCAGATTGAATTTCAACATTGCATTTAAATAAAAAATATTAAATTAATCAAAAATAAGAAAAAAAGAAAAGATACTTCATAATCATTATATTACGATCAGCAAGGACAGAAATATAAACAAAAAAATTGTAAAAGAAAAGAAACCTACCTGTGATATTTCAGCGAACGAAAGAAAAAGAAACAAGTTACGCAAAGAGAGAAAGAGCAACAATCTCAAGACAAAACTTTGTCTCGTGGTCATAGTGAAAATTGATAAATTGTTTCAGCGTTTCAAACCAACAACATTTGACCATGAATATGAGACATTACTCTCCATTTAGCTAAACCATGCCATAATCTTGGTTACGGAAAAAAATAGAAATAATCCATAACGCCATAACGAGAGGTTTTAATAAAATCTTTAAAAAGGCCACACAACAATTTGAAATACATGTATATTCTATCTAGGTATCATGTCATATATTATATAGTATACAGAAAAAGGTATAAAATGCATTGGTGCATTATAACATAAATTTAAGTAATAAAAAGTACAAAAGCAGAGTGAGCAAGAAGAAATTGAAAAATAGTTCCACAAACTAGGATCAAAAACCTGCCTATTCTTTTGAAATTAAATTGGGATCATTTTAAGAGGTAAATTGATTCAAATTGAAACTTTTCTGTCTGAGCTATTGCTATTCCTATCATCCAGTAAGATTTTCTTCCACAACTTGATTGATTTCTTATATATGCATGCTATATTAGTCTACAAGTTGGCCTAAAGACAGTCCAGTCCCAGCCATTCATGGGGTGATTTTATGCATCTATTATTAATTATAAATATAATGTTATGTCGGTTGGGTTTTTTATCATAGTTTCTTTTTTAATTGATTTACCTACTATTTCATGGTTTTCAATTCCAACGGAAAATCTTTTGCGATTCAAATTCAAAGCGAAAGTCTCGGTCTATCACATGATGCCGTTTCTGATCTTGTTGTATAGAACAATGTCAGCAGGTGGCCTTTTACAGTTATTTACTAAACAGCGTCATATCAAACATTAATGCACAGTATGGCCATTATTTTCATCGATCTATTCTAAGGGTCAACTAAATACTCACTACCATGTTTTAAAGAGATTCAAAACCGTAAACGTAGCCAGTATTAGCATCACACCCATTACATTGATCACAGGAACACATAAAAATATGTCTAATTTGGGTATGAATGATACTCAAAACATCCTAAAGACTGAACATTCAATAATTTTACAAGAAACAATCCATAGCATACTTTGGTATTTTTAAATTACTGCCGTTTTGAATAGCTAGGTTCACTCTGCTCTGGTCGACCGTCGGGCACCCAAATATTAGTACACTATCAGTATCAATCTGAGCTAACATTCAAGCCACCAATCAACCAATTTAGAAAGGGACTTTAACTTTAGTGTTCACAAGTCAGCACGATGTAGAAGGCCATGCAATTGAAATCGTTGATAAACAAACCTTTAGCAACAGACAAAATTTGAAGGGGAAAAAAACACAAAATATCAGCAGAAAATTCTAAAACTGGTCAACATCATTTCCCATGTTCAGGAAGGAAGCAAGAGAAAATGAAACTAAAGTATTTAGAAAACTTCAATGATTGTCAACCAATTAGCACAGGTTGATCAATGCATAGGTTGTCTGGGACTCTACGGCAAGACTAGTGCCGGGTTGTAAGGACAGGAAAGTTACAAGAACATTTTTTTAACAAATTATATTATGCTTTTCCAACCTGTAATATATATTACCCTCTAAATTTAAGTGCCAAAATTTATTGACATTAAAGACACAAAATTGAGCTAATTTCATCCGTTTTTCATTAAATGACTGTACTAAATATATATATAATATATGTTTGATTCTAAAGGAATGTGAATATAATGTGAAGGCAAAACATATTATAATACAATGTAATATTTCTGTAATCTGAACTGAAGGCATTGAATAACATTTAATTAGAAATACAATGATGCAAGTAATGAAGTAATGTATGTGAAAATTAAATGAAAGGCAAACAGCAATGGTCCTAAATATAAATGTAAATTATGTTAAATATGTTCGATTCTAAAGGAGTGTGAAGTCTTATTATAATAATGTGAAGGCAAAACATATTAACAATGTAATATTTCTGTAGTTATAATCTGAACTGAAGGCATTGAACAACTTGACTTATACTTATAACATCTAATTGGAAATAAAATGATGCATGTAATGAAGTAATGTATGTGAAATGAAATGAATGGCAAACAGCAATGGTTATTTAATATAATTATAGCAAATTTAGTCTTGGGCAATCATCAGATTTTTTCATTTATATAAATATATATTAAATCAATAATATTAAACCATATCATTTGATATATTGGGATGGACTCGACATATCCCCAATAATATTATTATATATTAAACCACTTTATTCAATGTAACGCATCAATATCATAATGAGTCCAGACATAATAACACTCACATGTTCCATTATTACGTGAAAATAATTGTAATTGAAAATATAATTTTCTTCAAATTCAAGTCTCCCACTCAATAAAATTAAAAAATAAGAAACACAACATACCAAACAAAACATTAAAAAATGTATATAATTTATTATAAATATTACTAAAATATAAATGTAGTTCTGACAGTGATAATGATAATACTGGTACAACGATTTAAAAATAATAACAAAATGACGATGATAATGGTAATACTCATTATAAATAATAATAAAGCGCTACTTTATATATGATGACTCTTTGTGTTGTGACATGTTTAATTACCTGACATTAGTGACATAAACTTTTAATGCCTCTATAGGATCTTTCATTCTAAATCAATTGATCCATGGAAATGCATGTTCGGTATATAATATCAATATTTGGCATCAAAATAAAATGTCAAACCATGCTAGGAAATTGAAGCAAAAGGCTTGGATAAATGTAAACGCTATCATTTGAAGTGCCTCACAAGATCGTTGAGGCATTTTCTATTTGTTTTGGGTGAGGTTTTCCATCCTTCATCGGATGTCCAAGAAAACTTACAGTCAGTTCCGCTTTCCCCCTGTGTTCAGGGGTGGAAAAACTAGGCATCTTTAACTATTAGAAGTCAATGCTGGACCAATGGCATTTATAGCAGAATATGTATATCTTTTTCAACCACTTATTAATAATAAATCATATATAAAATGAATATTTTTTAAAAAGACTATATCATAATCATAAAAATAAATGGTAATTTTATAGTTAGAAATTATGAACATTGTAAAATGAGTCATATCAAGCCAAAATGTGCAGAAAAATGGAAATATTGTATTTTACAATTAATTTCTAAAACAAGAGAGATTATATTATATACATGGTGTAATTCAACCAAATTTAAAATAAACAATAAGTTTCAAAAAGTAAAAAACAAAAAAGTACTTGGCTTAATATTTTGCTTAGTAAGCATTATATATATTTGCGATGAATTCCCCCAGCAGGCCTGAACATTTAAGAACCATTTCAACTCCATACAAGGAGCATACAGAGCATAGTAATTTAAGCTCTAACATACTGACAAGATCCTCCACTGCCTTCAATGCTGGGTACCCAATTACGGCTGTGTGGACTGGGGCGACCATGAAATACTTCTTTCCCTACCGATCGAACCCGTTACCTCTGACTCTGAAGTCAGCCACTTGCCTTCCAATGGAATCTAATCTTGAAGTTTCACAATACTAAGGCCTGTACCATAATAATATTTATATTTAATAAGAATTTTTTTAATTTTATGCTGTTGAATTTTGACTCATTTTCATAATTGACTTTTGACTCATTCCACCATGAACATAACAATTTAAATAATTGTTAACAAATGTGAATCAAAGAATTTCAGTTGCTTTTTTAACAGGGAAGTACAATATTTATATTAGACCTCTGTTTTCTCTTACTCATTTTTCTCTCAACTCTTAACCTAGAAAAACCTGTCAATATTCACAACCATTTTTCATTGTAACTCTTTGAATTAATACAATGTGCACACGTTTCGGTTTCCATTGTAGGAATTATTAGTTCAAACAAGGCCAGGAAAGAAATTTGTAACCAGATTTTCTCTAAAAGCAAATTATACGTGAAATGAATTATACCATTCATATTGAATCATATCCACATAGCATTCAACATCCATACAAATTTATGATGGAAAGAATTTATGTCATGATTTGCCAAATTTTAAGAAGTCTCAAAAGATGAGGAATTCAGGAATTAAAAATTAGTTATTAATACAGGTCAAATAGACAGCCTCTTGAAACTTCTAGCGTGTATGGCATATGAAAATTAGCAATGCCAACAGAAGGAGAATTAAAAAAGAATTGTTCAAATGTAACCATCTAAAAGTTAGACACGGTCATTCTTTCAGGTCAAGCTAAGATGTGTGCACATAAGGCCTAGACATGTTAATAATGAATGGTATGGCAAAATTATTTTATTTTCATTGGGCACATTTTGTCTGCAAAAGAATGGCCACTATAAATATTATTTGAGAGAATGAGTAAATGAGATCAAATATAAATCAATTTCAAAAGCCTTATCTACTTTATAAAAACCCAACTTTTCTCTGGATCAAAATACATACAGTCAATAATTCCCATATTTTAAAGCAGAAATTCTCTGAATCACATTTTAAAATTATGAGAAAATGATAAAGACTTACGGGCTTCGTTGAACATCGCCTGGACATCTTCATCCTCGTCATCAATTTCAATTACTTCAAATTGACCTCCTCTGCTGCTCGAGCCCTCACCAGAGTAAGAGGGCTGAGAGAACATGTCTTCCCCGCCACCTTCATACTCAGCATCCAAGCCTAATGACTCCTCCCCACCATCATCCACAGTGGCAGAATCATTGGGATTATCTTCATAATTCTCACTACCTTGCACGTCAGCAGCCGATGAATTATCACCACTAGCACCAGCGGACAAATTGCTGTTGTCAGCAGTCACTGCTTCCGTTTTATTTTCATTTGAAATGTCCTGCTTAGTTTCTGACTCACCCTCTGTCTGCGGTGGATTTAAGAATGAGGTTGTCAGATCAGCTTTTGATAAGGCTTCTGTACTGTTTTCGAATTTAGTTACACCTTCCTCAGTGGACAGCGAATCTGGGTCTTGTTTAACATTAGGCAGTAACGATTCACTATCACCACTACTTGGTTGGTTTGAAACTGTTTGATCGGGAGAATCCTTGTTGACACCTGAGGTTTCATCTTCCACTTCTTTCTTAATAACAATATCTGACTGCACATCTGGATTTGAAGCTTCTGGCTGAGTTGACAAGAAATGTGAATTTGAAGGAATGTTTGAAGGTGATTGTTCATGGTGGTCTTGGGGTGATTGCTGAGGAGATTGTTGAGGATACATAGGGGGTTGTGGATATCTATTGTCTCTGGGAAGTTTGCGAGGAGAGGCTCTCCAATCTCGCTCCGCACTATTCCATGGTCGTTTCTGGGACCCCCTGACAACTTGTGAGTGCGGAGAAAATATACCTGAAGATCTATAATGTTGGGATGCGGGATATGAGTATCCACCCCTTGTCCGCTGATGAAATAAGGGTGGGGGTTGTTGATTCAATTCCGGGATAGGCGAACAAGAGCCATCTCTACATGGTTTAGGCTGTTCTTTTTTGCCAGCAAGAAAACTATTGCTCACGAATGTCATGGAGTTTGTGGTACTTTTCAAAACTTTTTCATTCAACACATAATCGACTTTACTTCCGCTGTCAATGTTAACATTGATGTAGCCAACAATTTCAATTCCGGCATCGAAATCCATACAGCCGTGACAGAGAGCTTGAAGAGATTTACTCAAACTTGAAATAAACCTGTTGGCAGCGATGAGATCCATGACGGATTCGGCCATCTTGACCAGCTTAAACTGTAAAAAAAACAACAAAAAAACAATTAGAACTGAACAAATTCTGAAATAGAGGGAACAATGGGCGTGGCCAGCGCTAATCTCTCTCAACGCCCCGCGAGACCTAGGCTAAGCTGTGGCCCTATCCACACCTCGCACATACACCAGAGCCTGTCCTCGCTTGTCTGACATTACATACATGCCACATGCGTCACTGAACAGTTTAAAACAGATGTATAAAGTGAAACAATTGTATTTGGGAAAGAGAGACAGAGAGAAGAGATTTAGAGGCTTGCCCCGGTCCATCGTCTGGTCGTCAGTCAATTTTACCGGCTCCCTGCCTGCCAGACTTTCTCATCGTCATTTTATACTCTTCTTGCTTTCCAATCGACTGTCAGTTTTACTGTCACTCATGACCTCGCCACGTCCCAGCCAGGAGAAGAGAGGAAGAATACTTACTGTCTCAAATGTCTGTATTACCCGATAACAAGTACTCGTTTTACCCCCAACCCGACTATCTGACTCTGTTTCGATACCAGAAACATGGAATAGTTCATTTCAACCCTTTATTCAATCACTATACTCTCTATACTATACTGTCTATAATACTACCAGCTTTCAAGTTCCATAAAATGGGTTGTTCTATAGATCTTTTATATAATAGGAATAATAGTGAAATCAATCGTTGATTATTGATCAACATTTCAACACAGACACAGTCACACAGGTCAATATTTCATCTATCTTCATCCACACGCAATCTCTCGCAAGGCAGTCGGGATGACAGAGTAGCAGGCTGGGAAACCTCTATCTATCATCACGACCTAGCTGTTCACCGTTCTATTGTACCCTGGCAAGCTTAGGGCTTAGAACCTTTATGCTGTACTCTTACTGCACTGTACTGTAAACTCACTCTCAAAATGCTGGCCAAGCCAAAAAGATTAGACATCTTGTCTTGTCTTCTAATCTATTATAATATTATTACAGTGGAAGTCGGATTCAACGAGGTCGTCGGGACTGACACCCATTCCTCGTTGAGTCCGACGTCTCTTTGGATGCGACGGCAGTTGGTAGAACAACCGGGGGCCTATAAGTATACTAGAGTTATTTCCCTTGGCATGAAAACACCTCGAACGGCCACGTAGTACATACTATATATTGCGATTTTTTTGTTGCCTGAATATATTTTTGAGTGTTTTTTGTTTTTGTTTTTTGGGAATTCTGTGTCGAGTGAAGAGAAACAATGCAAATAAAATGTTAAGACGGCTGAGATGCAAATGAACAAGATAATCGTTTAGGGCCTACCCCACGTGCATTTCCCAAATTCCGCACAGCACAGTAGGTCTAAATTTTTTGCATGCGCGGCGGGCCAGTGCAGTCTTGGAGTAATTATTAGGCCTAAAATATTCCCCCAACTCCAAGAGTCAAGAGTGCAGTGAGTCGAGTGACCAACAGCGTGTAGGATACTCCTCGCGCAACGCCTCTATCTATCTCTCACTCTGTGCTGAGCCGGTCACTGTGTGCCCGCACCCCCCCCCACCACGCACCCCCCCAGGGTGCCCAGGGCTCGGGACTGGTAGATCTAGAT
>JAUEKV010110951.1:0-2500 GCA_031833985.1 Ancula gibbosa
ACAGTCAATGGTTCTTCGTTTAAAGACAGAAAGTCTTATTTTAGAAAAGAGGAAGAGAAAAAGGTGCCCGAGAAAAACAACAGTAAGAAAACGTTAAAATCTCTCAAAAAGGCTAGAATTCTAAAACCTCCATTGGAAAAGGCTCCTAAGTGCCGAAAATGTAGTAGGCAGTTTGGACTTCGCCGTTTGCGACATCACTGCAAAAGGTATGATATCACTTTTATATTTTGATCCTGATTAATCCGGATTGGGTAATTAGAATGACAATTCAATCCATGGAATGTGACACTAATGGGGGACAAATTATTTATTCATTACATTCTTTTAAAAAGATTAATGAATATGCGGGATAATTAAGTATGACGTATACATTTGATACACTTATAGAATTCCAAATCAAAGGTTAATAATAGGATGGATTACACTGCATTTTAGTAATTTATAATCATAATATTATCTAGTCTATTTAGTAAGTTCTTGTTCCTACTCTTGATTCAGTATAACAGACAAATTCTTCGTCCACAGTTACAGTAGTTAGGCTCGAATTTCCTTTGAATGATACTTCATTTTGTGAACCTCATCACGAGGGGACCGAGCTCTGTTGGTAGAGCGACTGACTAGCGTTCGGAAGTTCCTGTTTCGATCCCCAGTCAGGACAGATTCGCTGGGTGAACAGCAGAGCCGATAAACTCGGTCTAATAATCTATATTATCATGTTTGTCTAATCCTCGCAACAATGCATTGCATGCTGTACGTTGCAGGTGCTACAAATCGTTCTGTGACCAGTGTCTGTCTGCCAGCCGCTATGACGTAGCCAGGGAGGACGGGGAAGACACGATGCTGAGCAGGGTAAGCCCCCTTGCTATAGCTCTCCTGGGTCCTTGTGGATCCTTCACATCCATGATGCGATGATGATGATGATGTTGGTGATTGGCGATGATCGATGATAAAAGTGATGATGATGATGAGGAGGAAGTTGATGGGATGATGATGATGATGATGTTGATGTGATGATGATTGATAATGATGTTGATGCAATGATAATGATGATGATGATGATGATGATGATGATAATGATGATGAAGATGATGATTCGATGGTGATTATGGATGATGATGAGGATGTTGCTGATTGTGAAGGAGGAGGGGAATGTGGAGAAGGAGAAGGCGGAAAATTAGGAGGGGGATGGTGGTAGATCGCCATCATCACATTCATTGTTATCAATATCATCGTAATCACCCTTATAATAGCTATTATCATTATTACCATTTTCACCATTTGAATTATTATCATTGTTATAGATTATTATTATTATTATTATTATTATTATTATTATTAATATTATTACTAGTAAAAACGTCGCGAATTCGCAGAGAAAAATAATAAAAATGAAGATAAAAAAGTAACCACAAGGGAATCTGATGCTCTACCGACTGCGCTACAGACTGTGCTATACAAGCCAAGTCTATTTCGGCGCGGGGAAACTCTAGATCCGTTTGGCGGGTCGAAGTGAATGGATTTCAAAAGACAACAAAATCATTTAGATACGTAAATTCACAACCGTGTCAATTATTAATAAGGTTCTCGCATTAAATGCATTTGATATACATTGTACATGTACGTTAACCTCAGTTTTCTTAATATCCCCCTTATCACACACATCTCCATTTCTTCCCTTACCTTCCGCGTCGCCGCTTGACCTTCCAGGTGTGCTCGCCGTGCACGGAAGAGGTTGCCATGGAGAACTCGCGAGGCCAGACACGCGGCCTGTGGTCAACGTACCAGGAGTTGAGGTCGGATGCCAAACTGGACAAGGGACTGGACGTAACCTCCAAGGCTGACACTTCCAACAGGGAGCAGACAATGTAAGGACAAAATAAGAATTCACGCTACCTTGTGAAAACCTAATCTGTTTTGTTATGGAAGCAGGGAGTGGGTGATCGGGGGGGGGGGGGGGAGATAAATCGTTTGATTATTTTCCTAATTGTATTAAATTGGTTGATTCTTTTCCTAATTGCAATAAATTGTCTGATTCTTTTCCTAATTGTAATAATTGTCTGACTCTTTTCATAATTGTAATAAATTGTCTGATTCTTTTCCTAATTGTAATAAATTGTCTGATTCTTTTCCTAATTGTAATAATTGTCTGACTCTTTTCCTAATTGTAATAAATTGTCTGATTCTTTTCCTAATTGTAATAAATTGTCTGATTCTTTTCCTAATTGTAATAAATTGTCTGACTCTTTTCTTAATTGTAATAAATTGTCTGACTCTTTTCTTAATTGTAATAAATTGTCTGATTCTTTTCTTAATTGTAATGAATTGTCTGATTCTATTCTTAATTATAATAAATTGTCTGATTCTTTTCCTAATTGTAATAAATTATCTGATTCTTTTCTTAATTGTAATAAATTATCTGATTCTTTTCTTAATTTTAATAAATTATCTGATTCTTTTCCTAATTGTAATAAATTATCTGATTCTTTTCCTAATTGTAATA
>JAUEKV010110951.1:7500-17401 GCA_031833985.1 Ancula gibbosa
TGTAGTCAGACATTGCGGGTCCGATATCAATGACTGTAATTGCGTGCAGTCCCGGAAATTCTATTTCAGTTTAATTGTGTGGAGAAATATATTGGATTGCTTCCCCTGATCCGATTGGTGGCGGAAGAATATACTGGATTGCTTCCCCTGATAAAATTGGTGGTGGAATAATAATTTTATGTGATTATTTCCCCTGATAGAGAGTGGTTTCTCTTTGCAAAGGAAAAATAATAAATCATAACCTGTACAGAAATAACAGCACGATGTGATCTATTATTTCTGCTGTTCCTGGTGATCGGATTGCTTCCAAATGTGTTAATCTCTTTCAACTGTGTCACAATAATTAACTAGATTTGATGTTTGTGAGCATTTGGCGCTATTTCTGACGATCTTGTAACAGTTTTTGTTTTTACTGTTACATCCGGACATTTTGATGTCATTGATGTGTGGTTGCCCACAAATAGTGTCTCTTTCAGTTTCAAATCAGAGGAGAAACGATGCCAGCGAGGTCTGATGATGAAGGTGATGCGGCTTTAAGCAGCCAGAACGGAATTCAGAAAGACAGTAATTCAAGGATCATGGGAGAAAGTTCCTCCTCCTGTTCTCACTCTAGACGGATATGGTTATGTGGAGCAATGTGAAAGTCTAAAAATGGCGTCAATGTTTTAAAGTCAGATACCCTCAGAACCGTTGGTCTTATTTATATTTCATGGGATACCATTGGATATTGGTTTGATATTTCATTTTCAATCGTCTTGCAAAAGAGTAAATATGTTTTATGCATGCCATCCAATTTCCTGTCTTCTTTTATGTGGCATACGTTGCACCATAATAATATGCATAAACAATTAAGAAAATAAAATAATCCTCCCAACAGTTCTAAAGAAATGTCTTTAAAACCTTGGCACGATTTGTGTTTTTCAACCTATATAATAATATGAAATACCGTGTACGAATGCAATATAACGGGCCGTAGAGTAAAATGCCGGATGTGTAAATTTATGTGAAGCATTATGAAGTATAAGAATTGTTCATGTGAGGCTGTGCAATCGTTTCAATAATAATTTGTTCATAATATTATATCATTATCATATCCGGGCGTACTAAAATGTGATACTCCGTAATGGTTGAAAGCTTTAAGTCAATATAATGTAGCAGCTTATGCTAACAAAGATTATTTTGTCCGTTTGCTTTTTCTCTATATATTATTATGTTTCTCTCTACTTTCCTTTAATCGGGAAAAAAGAACGTTAAAACCAGAAGGCCCTGCCTCTCGTCTTCCATTTTTGGTCTAGGTAAGCGAACAAGCGATAGTAAAATTAATAATTATTATAATTAAAATTATTTCAAATTGTATTGATTTGTGGGGGTTTTTGTCGTTATTATTATTATTATTATTATTATTATTATTATTGTTATTGTTATAATCATGCATGATTATCATTATTATTATTAGTTGGTGTTGCTGTTGCTGTTTTACTATTGAAAGTGACATAATGAGTATAATTTGTATTTATTTGTTCTTCAGTCACATGCAATCGTAGTGTTTAGTAGCTATTAGAAAGTTTCATTAATTACAAGGATTTCCAGATTTTAGTAATTTATTGTATAATGATCATTCATGAACAAAATGGCTATCATTGTTATGAACATAGGATTTGTTTGATGTCTTTATTGAGGGTTTTTTAATCAATATATTTCTTCAGCACGTTTACTTTTATTTGATTTTCTATTCACTACGAACATACACCATGCTAAAACAGTTGTCAATTTAATATGTTAATCATGCACATCTATATATTTTCATGACAGCATGATGATTAAAGAAATTGTCGTAAAAGAATTATTGTTTCTTGTATGAACTCCATTATGAATGTACAATGTTTAGGTTTATATCTGGATCTAGGTCTAAACGTTGTATTATCTTGATTGAACATTTAATAACTATATTATTTATATTTAATATGCTTCTGGTCACACTTTATTATTATTACATTAATTTCGCGTTTGATTCATTATTTCTATTTACAACTATTTAATTCATATTCAAAGTCGTTTTGGTTTCTTTCAACTTATTAAGCCAGTTAAATTCATTCTCAAATATGCACTAAAGCTTATCAATCCGAATACCTTCCTTTTATCGAACTTTGATCAAGTAGTACTTGTGGTACGCATATGTTGTGTGTCTATATTGGATCTGGTCCTAAATCTAGATCCCTTTCTTCCTTACTACGTTTAATGCAGGGCGAGGAGTTTTGATGCTTAGCCATAGAAACCGCTCTTCTTTTGGGGGGGAACTGATGTGGCTTAGTCGCTAGCTATTTTCTCCTTTCATTGCTAGGCGGTACTGTCGTAGTGGTCCCTCGTTCGAACCCCACCTTTGGTTTTTTTTCTCTTTTCAATATTTTCTCTTTTTTCTTCGTATTTGTCTCGTCTTTAGATAATGGGGTTCTAAATCCAATTTTATTCTGCCGAATAATTATTAACAATAATACGCATAAATTTCCCTGTAGTGTTGGTATGATTTGGGTACATTCCAAATAATGTTAACTAATTTAGATCTATCTAAGTTGGAACACAGTATTTTTAACGAAGCAAATCAAAGAACCAAAATACAATAGAGATCATGTTTGATGGAGTGATGTTATAATATGCTGTGTAAATATATTATATAGAATAGATGGCATCGACGTCGCTTGATTAGGCCGCTGGCCTATGATATTATAATGGAATAATATGATAATGCTAAGATTAAATGTTGATAATTTCCACTGTCCACCCATATGTGATAAATGGTGTGAGTATAAATGATGTATGTCTTGCCATGATAAGCAATATTATAATAGTGTTTTGATTATATAACATACACATGATAAATATGTAATTATAAATGTCTTGATGAAGGGTAAAGAGCCTAATTGAAATATTGTATATAGATCTATATAATTATATATATTTCAAGATGAATAATATGTGATGATATTGTATTATAAGATAAGATAAGATAATACATGAATCATAATTATTTCCGAAAAATATATTGTGAACCTCGGATTTAGGGTCATTTTGGGGCATCACACACTGTCACGCTCGCTCACTCACTCAACCACTCGCTCACTCACTCAACCACTCGCTCAGTCATTCAATCACTCGCCCACGCACTCACTCACTCAATCGCCTACTCAATCACCGACTCGCACACTCACACGATCACACACTCACACACTCATTCACTCTCTCCCACTCTGACCCAATCACTCACTCACCCATACGCTAAATTACTCACTCTGTCACACACCCACTCACACAATCACTCAATCACTAACTAGATCATCAACTCATTCACTAACTCACTTACTCATTCAATCACTCACTCACTGACCCACTGACTCAATCACTCAATCACTCACCCTCTCACACACTCACTCAATCCCTCAGCTTCAGTCAATAACAACCTTCATTCAACTGTCTCGATCTTCCGTCGCTGTTGGCAGACGTTCTCTGGAAGTTCTCTGGACATTCCTGAATCTTCTAATCTTGTGGCTTAGAATAGGTCCCTGAGATCACGCCCATGGTGCGCAGGGATTATCCTCAAAATAACTAATTAAATCCCCAAGGAGACTAGAGGATAGCAGAGTTTAACCCCGTAATGAGTTAATATATTGGAGCATCCAAGATCTTCCAGTTTGTCAATAAAAGCATGGAATGACCTGCGTCTCGTCCTGTTCCATATTATGTTGACGCCCATCCAATCAATGTCTTCTTTGCACCGACGTGAGTACTTGCAGTACGGAAGCTAACGATTGGATTCAGCATTGGCGCGAAAAGATATGATGATGAATGTCTTCATTACCTCCTGTACCTGTTCGTTAATGATTCATGTAATGTCTATGAAATGTTCATGAATGCCCATGCAATGTTCATGTAATGTCTATAATATGTCCATGAAATTTTCGTTAATAATCCATGTATTGTCCATGTAATGTTCATGCAATGACCATATAATGTTCATGTAATGTCAATGCAATGTTCGTGTAATGTTCATTACATCATGGGTTGTTGTTTTTTTTATCTTCCATTTGGTTCCCATTGATTATATGTATGAAGATAATGACGATAATAATGATTTTAATATGATGATCATGATGATAATGATGATTTTTATGATGATGATCATGATGATAATGATGATGATGATGTTGATGAAGATGATGATTGATTGACTTTTAAAAACTATGTATCATATAAATAAAGCCTGTTTGTACAATTTCTCATGCATATCATTAACTTAATCGTTCTGGCTGTCCTTATCTTTTTATTTTCACGTTTTTCAATCGCCACAATGTTGTATCTTCATTGGTATCATCGGTATTATTCAAGATAATATTACTAGAATCTAGTTTTATTATTAGTATCATAATTTTTCATATCATTATCATAAGTATTATCATCATTACTCCCCTTGGCTCCTTCTACTTCGTGCCAGAGGAGAGGCAATGCCACTACATCGGATACAGAAGAAGTTGTGGGCCAGTTAGGAATGAAATAATTTGCTAACTGGTTTGGGAATATTATTCATAATAAAAGTCATTAATACCATATTTTCTTTCATTCAGGGATTTTATTCATAATGAAAGGCATTACCATATTTTCTTTCATTCGAGGATATTATTTCATAATGAAAGCTTTACCATATTTTCTTTCATTCGGGGATATTATTTCATAATGAAAGTCATTACCATATTTTCTTTAATTCTCCAAAGAACGATGTAATCATAATAATATAGATATATAAATACATAAATAAATAATATATTGTGTCTCAGTACACATTGATTATTTCTTAATATGTTATTTATTCATTTGTCTGTGCAATATTCATGTATGTTTATGTCCATATTCTCCTTTTATTATTTTATGCAATTACAATTCATTGACTGATTATCTGGACAATGTCATTCAGATTAAGTTTTCAATTTCTTTTTGCTTATAGGAAATATTAATTTCACTCATTTTAAAAAGCAAACATTTCTATGATGCAAAAAATATCAAGACCTTATTTCAAATACTGTTGGAACGTCGTTTCTGATGAAATTATAATATGTTTAAATTCTATTTTATCGTTGTTTTATCTTTTGAAATGTGATGTCTTTATCTCAAAGTAAGTGATAATACCTTGATTTACTGTAGACGCCCCATGTGATATTATTTTATTAAAGTGAATGATTAAAGACCGCGTAAATAAATGGATATTATTGTCTTAAAAGTTTATCTTGGCTTTATACATTTCTCGGTAAAAAGAGCACTTTGAGAATGAGACTATCTCAGTAAATAAAAGAGCTATATAAATGCACTCCTTATCTGTATCTCACTTGGTGGTCAAAACTCCACAAAGCGCTAACAGTTACACAACATTTTGCACTAACCAGTAACCACTCGACCAGAGTGCTGCTTCTTTAACTTGGTTGCCCTAAATTAATTCCTCCCGGCCAATGAAGCCCACATAGGGCTGATGCTTATCTCCAGTTTCTATAGCGCAAATTGGAACGAATGATCAATGAACACCTCCTGGAGAATACGCCAGTCTCTCGCATGTTTTACTTTCACACCATGGTGCTGGTACTTATTTGGCACATGGGTGAAGTGTGGGTAGTGTAAAATACCTTTCCCAAGGGCATAACGCCGGGGTGGTAGAAGTCAGGCACGAACCCGGGCCTTTCGATTCGAAGTCCAAAGCGCTAACAATTACAGCGCCGGTGTAACACGCTCAAAACACTACCGTGCAATAAAGACTACTGTAGTGCTTTTGGCGTAAGCTTTCATGCGATAACCACTACCGTAGCGATTTTTGCACACTACCTTATTGCCTTTGGCGTACGCTATGAACACTATCTCTAAGCTAAAAACACTACCGCTTACGCACCAGATTGACTACCCACGCCAAAATCACTATCGTCATTCGTCAATAAACACTACGGTTGTTTTCGTGGTTTAGACATTATATCCAAAACACTATTCCAGTATTGTTAAGACCAGCACCTTCGGAAGAAAAAGCTAAATCGATACAACACACAGGGACATGGGGGAAAATGGGGGGGGGGAACAATATTACTTTCGGTTTCTCTTTTAAAATGAGAAACGCGGCCTTACTTCCCCTGCTTTTTTCTTCTTGAAAACAAGATTAGGTTTTAAAGATTCCACGAAATGTCCAGCCTGTCTTACTACACAGCAGAATGTAGACTTGGCCTCTGGCCACATTTCAAAACAATGCCTCAATGCAGGCAGAATGTTTTGACTCCACCCAAAGTAACCGACAAAATCCTTGGAGATGAAAATCGCTTCTTTCGAGCATTAAGCTTTGAGCTCTCTGGCACTCAATCACACTGCGATTTATATTATTATTATTATTTATATATATATATATATACCCAAAGTAACCGACAAAAAGGGTTTGAAGGCCGAAAGTGTCTCTGAGGTCCTTGTTTTCACTGATAGAGAATTCCCTATCTTCAGGGCCGCATTTTGAAAAAGCTCTTTCCAAAGAATTTGTTTTTGTGAGGGTGCTCACGAGTTGTATTGCACCTTAACATTGACATAAATATAATAAACGCAAATCGACCTTGCACCTCTTGTACCACATGTACGCCATTTGATGACATAACCCAAGACGAAAATGAAATGAATCTTGAAAACATTCTTCAATCACAGCTGATGATGATGCTTTATTCAAATTGGAAACGCCTAATGGACTGTGAACGCTTGACGTCATCGCCCTTGTCTGAGTGATTTCAAGTTGTCTCGAATGGCTGACCAGAAAAGAAAGAATGTCTTAGTTAGCTAGCAGCAGCAATTACAATTATGATTTTGCACCAGGACAGTGATGCTAGAGGTAGTGATAGTGTTAGATGGCGAGCTAGATAATCATAGTAGTTGTGGTAGAAGTATCGGTGGAAGAATAAGTATCAGCAACAGCTGTAGTAGTAATAGTAGTAGCTGCAGTAGTAGTAGTTGTAGTAGGTGTGGTAGAGTATCAGTTGTTGTAATAGTTATATATTAGCCGCAGAAGTGATGGTAGTAGTTGTAGAAGTAGTTGTAGGGGAAGTATCAGTACATTTATTGGTAAAAGTAGGAGTAGTTGTTATTGTAGTACTAGTAGTAGTAGTAGTAGTAGTAGTAGTAGCAGAAACAGTAGTAGTTGTTGTTGTAGTACTAGTAGTAGCAGTAGTAGTAGTAGTAGTAGTAGTAGTAATTGTAGCAACAAAAGCAGCAGCAGTAATAGTAGTAGTAGTTGTACTGTAGTAGTAGAAGTAATAATAATAATAGTAGTAGTAGTGGTAGTTGTAGTAGTAATAATACTAGTATTAGTAGTGGTAGTAGTAGTAGTAGTAGTAGTAGTAGTAGTAGTAGTAGAAGTAGTGATAGTTGTTGTTGTAGTAGTAGTAGTAGTAGTAGTAGTAGTAGTAGTAGCGGCAGTTGTAAAAGTAGTAGTAATAGTAGTAATAGTAGTAGCAGTAGTAGTAATAGAAGTAGAAGTAGTAGTAGTAGTAGTAGTAGTAGTTGTTGTTGTTGTTGTTGTAGTAGTAGTAGTAGTAGTAGTAGTAGTAGTAGTAGTAGTAGTAGTAGTAGTAGTAGTAGTAGTAGTTGTTGTTGTAGTAATAGTAGTAGTAGTATAATACGATGTGGTTAGGAGTGAATTGGAATGCGTATAATGAAATTAAATAATATTCTTCCATGATAATAGGTCGCCACAGATTATTTACCTTGTCTGTTTTAAATGCACTTGCCCTTACTGCATGTCTGTGAAATAGATTAATTAGATTAAATAGATTAGTTACAATTTGAATATTATTATCATGAAATATATCGTAAATGCTAATTTGAACAATGTGTGTACATGTATTAGTAACTCTTTAATTGTGTAGACTTAGACAATATACAGGTGTAGATATGAAGACAGATAGACGTACAGTCGGACAACGGACAGACACATAGACATTTAGATATACAGACATAGACAGACATATGGACTGACAGACAAACAGTCATACAGATAGATGGGCAGACAAACCGACAGACCAATCGACAGACATACATACAGACAGACAAATTGACAAACGAACGGAAAACAGGCTGGCAGACGGACATACATGTACATACATACAGACAGATCGACAGACAAACGGAAAACAGACTTGCGGACGGACATACATACAGTCAACAGACAGAATGACAAACAGACAGATGGACTAACAGACATAATGTAGATATATAAAGAAACAGACAGGCATTGGCCTGACAGGCAGACAGACAGACAACAGATATATAACAGACTGACAGACAAACAGACGGACAGACAGACCTATTAATAATATAGATAAAAACACACACAGACAGACATATGGACTCACAGACAGACATAATACAGAAAGACAGGCACGTATTGATACTCACTCCACTGCTCTGCTTTGACTTGTAGCAGAACATTCCGTCAAGGGCAAGTAACTCTGCCTGGCGCACTTCATCGACTTGGCAAAACGTCCGCAGACACATCTCCTTGAAGTCGTTCTTTTTGAAGAACACTTCCGGGTAGGCCAATCCTAGCGCCTTGGTGCTCAAGCGTTTGCACACTTTGTGCACGTCTCTCAAGACTGACACCAGCGGAGAGTCCAAAGTCAAGGTTTTCATGTAAGGTTTCTTCCACTGTCTTTTCAGCAAGCAATTGTTCTCGGAGCTGGTGCACAAATGGAAGAGAAATTAATGGTATACATAGAGATTATGGTTAATTGGAATAATGATCATAAAAGGTCTCTTTAACTGTCTAAGACTAAGTAAAATCATTCAAGGCCATAATGTCCATATTACTGGTGCTTATCCCCAGTTTATGTGGCACAAAGCGGAACTAGTTTTGATCAATGCACACTCCCTGGACAAGTCGCCAATATCTCGCAGGTTTTACTTTCCCAACTTAGCACCTGGGTAAAAGGAGGATTATGTGTTAAATGCATCTCCTAAGAGTACTACACATAATCGTGTCTCAGCAGACAGATGTCGAATCCGCCTCCATTTGGTCACGAGTCCATAACGTTAAGCTCACGACCACTGTGCGCCGTCTTAGACTAAGTGTGGTATATTCTAAGGATCCGTAAACTCTATGGATTTAGAGAAGTATATTCATTTAGATCTAGGCTCGGGTGATAATAGCCTTCTCCTTCGACATAGATCTACCCGTTGTGGGGATCTATTAGACACTCGTCTAATGGATAAGGGGGGGGGGGGACTTCACTAGATATGACTGTAAGTGGAAAGTATGATATGGCATTTTGTTTGGGTAGGAAGTATGATATGGTATTTTGTGTAGAAAGTACGATATGGCATTTTGTGTCATTTCTAACGATCTTGTAACGGTTTTCCAGCTACGCCCGGAATTATTGATTTCAGGGATGTATGGTTGCCCAGTCACACTCCCCTCCCCACATATCTTGGCTCCATCATCTTCATAACAGATGCGAGACATTATGTCAATACGTCCGATACAGAAGAAGTCATTTAGGGTTTCGAGCCAGAAGAAAATTCCGTAGGAATTCTTGCCCGAGTGGCGGCCGATCGACCTACTCTTAAACACTCATTGAATGTTACGGGAAAGACACCTACATAGGGTACCCTCTGGTCACTTTGGATGTTAGGGAAAATACAATTACACAAAGTACTCTTTGAATGTTAGGGAAAATACAATTACACAAGGAACTCTTTGGATGTTAGAGAAAATACAATTACACAAGGAACTCATTGAATGTTAGGGAAAATACAATTACACAGAGTACTCTTTGAATGTTAGGGAAAATACAATTACACAGAGTACTCTTTGAATGTTAGGGAAAATACAATTACACAGAGTACTCTT
>JAUEKV010112063.1:0-12126 GCA_031833985.1 Ancula gibbosa
GATGATGATGATGATGATGATGATGATGATGATGATGATGATGATGATGATGATGATGATGATGATGATGATGATCATCATAGTGATAATGTTAATTATATAATTTAACACAGCATGTACAGATTCATGCAAATTCTAAAAAAAAAGAATTTCTAATTTACGATTGGAAATAATCAAATAATGAGGATTGTTCAAATAGCTCTCTCCCATCGTCAGACTTTTTTGAATAAATCATAATATATTTGTAATATATCATTCTATTATTGTTAAATGAGTCCTCACAGAAAGCTACACCAATATTAAGACAATCTCATCCTCAGGCAATACTTATCATGAAAACTTAACATCATCAGAACTTGGATAAAAACAAAAATAAATATGCAGGGACAAATAAACAAACTAATACAACCAATAATAATATCAGACATGAAACATTGTCGAAATCAATGAGAGAGACATGAAAGGGGAAATAAGACATTAAGGTGGGGTGGGAGGGGGGAGATATATCAATGTGTTAATTAATAGTCACATAGTACTAACCTGTGCTGTTTCAGCTTTTAATTTAAACAAATTTAAAAAAGAGAGGATAAAATGATGTTTTCAAAATGAGGATAATATGATTTATAGGTTTAGGAGTGATATACTGTAAACGAATAGTGATTTTGTAACATGTTAACAAAAAGAATGAAAATCATAAAACTAAGGAACAATGTCTCTGAATCAATATCTAGGATTGGATACCAATCACGGTAATGAAGGGCTTGATGGAGAAAAGTTCAAGGCCCCATTTTGATATGTGGGAACATGGAAATATAAATTCCTCAAATGATAAAAATTGTTATTTGTTTCTTTTACTGAGTTCTTCAAATATAAAACAAATAAAATAAATAGTAAATCGGGAAAGCCACACACAGAAAGAAATCAACAAAAATAAAAGCCTATCCCAACTATGGATTCTTTCTATAATGATTTTTGTTCCGCTCTAGAGACTATCTCTAACTAGATGAATGCTATGAATTTAGACTTCTAAAGCTGACTTTGCTACTTAAACATTTACAGTAATGGAAAAAAAATTAACTCCAAAATTTAATAACTAATCTGACAATTATAGCTCTAATTTTATTATGTGGCATAAAGGAACTTTTTTTTTTAAATACAAAAGATTATTAAAAATCATATAATCTATTATTTACACTTAGGTGACAACGAAATTTTAAAATAAAAATGAAATAGTTCCAAATGAGAAACATTTATTTTTCTTCAGGGAAATAATCTATGAAAATTGTCCCCAGGATTTCAAAAACCTATACCGGTCTATTTCCTTTAATAGGAGGTGAAATAATCTCCAGGAAAATGTTTCGTTTACAAATTCAAATGGAAGAAATGATAGGTAAATGAAAGTAATATCGTCTATTTTGAAATCCGTGCAAAATAAGCAACAACACATAAGGCCAGAACGACAAAGATGATGAAATTAGGCTCGGATGCTTGGCTTGGAGGAAGGACCCTCAAGGGCCTGTGGCACTCCATTGATGCATTTGGACTTGAGAACACCATCCTCTTCTATCATCACAGTCTCCTGGCCATTTTCAACAACTCTGGGGGAAAAGAAAGGAGTTGGGGACAGGGGAAAGGAGAGAGTGAAAAAAGAAAATCAGTACAACATTTGGTATAATGAAATAAGACTTTTAACTTACTTGACTTATCGCCGTTCGTGTCCTAGTCATCCGACTTGGACACCTTGGCAGCTTCACTGATTTCTGCTGTGAGCTTCCTCCATAATTTCCTGTCCTGTGCCGTAGATGTTAGATGCAGTATGTCTTTATCAGATTTTAAAGTTCTGACATTGGGAAGGCGCAATAGGTCTCTGTTCAGTGTTGTGGGTAGTGTTGTTATTGGTCGTCCTCTGAATTTTTCACCAATCTTATCAAAATATAAAGACATTGCTTGGTTGGCGGGTATATTCTTGTTTCTCTGTAGTGTCCAAACAGCCGCAATCGTTGTTCCAGTATTTATAAAGAGATAGGCTGTTCATTGCACTTTTTGTAGAAAGAGGTGTTTGTAATTTTGGTGAGATATCGGATGTTAAGGATTTTTCTCAGTTGTTTACGATGGAAGGTATCGAGTAGGTCCTTGTCATTCTTGGTTAGTGCCCATGTGCTACAGTTGTACATCAAAATGGATTTTACTAGGGATTTGTATAACTTTATCTTCGACTTTTAGTATCTAAACATCAAAATTCATTACAATTACAGAATAGTTTGGCATGTTGCATGAGACTGTGTTCGGTTCAACAGAACAACAGTCACTTTTTAATTTCAAAGGATAAATAAAGACAAGAGCAGAGCATTTCATATGTCTGTTTTATTCTTTTGAGTTCAATTCTCACGTGGTCACCTTCGATAAAGCCATTCTAAATTCCTACCTTTACATTCAATTCGATAAAACAGTATTATGACTAAATGGCTGGACAGTGATGATGGCACAGTAAGCATGAGGGGTATACATTTCAAATACAACCACAAGTCATGTGCATCTCAAACATGTTACAATGAATTCTTAGGGGAGTGAATCAATAATCATGCGATTGTTAAGACGCTTTTTTCATAATTGCAATGGTACATGCCTGATGTAAATGATGAAACTTTTTTTGATCGTTACATAAAATTAAGAAATAACTTTTAAAGACCTTACAAATAAGACTATCAAAATGCAGGATAAGTACTTACTTCTTTGTTACAATCTTCTTGCCATTGATCATCTTTGAAGAGGTGGATGTGGAGCGGAAGGTGCCACCGGCCGTAGGTCCCCCAAAGCTAGTGCTTGAAAAGTGAGAAACTCTGCCAGAAATGACGGGACATTTATTATCGATATGACAGAAAATGTATTGGTAACAATTAAATCTTGTCAGTTTTAAGCACATGAGTGTTTATTATTTAATTTTATTAAACATGTTATGGAGCCTTGTCTTGATAGATTACATAATTATGCATTTGTCCTATGGATATACTCGAAGAATATATAGATGAAAAACAGCTCTTGTGGGTTGGATATTATTGTACCTGTGAATCAGAATTTTGTTTTGTTTATTGTTTGTTATTGCAACTCTTGACCTCTACCTATCATACATCCTTTCAAAACTCACTTCAATCATTTTTTTCACTCTCAAATCACATACTTTATGATTCTTCATTTATTTTCCTTCAATTTGGATGCATGATAGATGTCTATACGTTAAGTAAAAATAATTTTATTTGGACAAATTCAGGTGGTACATATTCCAGCTCAACCGAAAATTATGTCCGTCCAAATGCGAAAATTAATTCCGGAGAGAGAGTTAAGAATATCCAATGCAGTGTACAATTTTTCAACACTATTTCCCATTCGGAACAACGATCAAATTTAATTTTGTTCAGACAAATATTCTTAAATTTGCCCAGTGATCCCAGGGGTGCATAGAAAGAGTACGAGAGTAAGAGAATAACAGTAATTTCTAAACAGATAGTAAAGATGATTAAAAGAATTAGAAGTGTGATGGAGAGGGAGTATAATAAAAAAGAACAATTCTTTTACATTGTAAATTCAATATTGAAAAGTATCGGTTATAATATAATATATATCGGAGAAAATATATTAGATTGTTATAAATCATGGTTTGAACAACAGGAGAATGACAGAAATGCTCAGACAAGTCAGAGCCATGAAAGAGCGTGAGACGTGGAGGAAAGCAATTGACAACAATATTCAGCTGATGAGGATGATGTCATATGAATGATGAAAGAGGGTGTCGGTGGAGGTGATGATGGTGTGTGATGATGACGATGACAAAGACAATTCTACAGGAGAGTACATGGTTAATCACATCTGAGCATAATTCTCAATTTCATCCTGTGTGTTATGACAACTAGACAATATTACTAAGAGGAAAGCAAGCATGAAATATCACAGATATGTTTCTCCATCCTCAAACTTGCAATGAATTCCTGACATCATCATATCTATTTAGTGCCATCACCACTAGATGGAAGTAAAGTATTCAGTAAATGAATCCTATGTAATGCATTCTATTATTAGTATCATAATTGGTTCTTTAAGAGCCAATATATCTGGACTGCTAGAGTAACATTTAAACAGTTAGCAAAATTAAATGTAGTGAAGAAAAGCATTTCACGTGTAAAAGAGTAAGAAAGAGCAAAGGAGCTCCCAATGCTATAGCTCACCTATTTATCATTCATAGAGATGGCATGTGTGTGAGTGGTATTTGGAAGAGAAGGAAATGAGAATGAATTAGCAAGAACCTCAACAAAGGAAATAAATGATATTATACACATGCGAGAATCAGTAGTTATATAATAAAACATTCTATCAAACATGTCATCGCTGATTATTGGAAAGTAAAGAAATACAAGCCAGACATATGGGTCTTCGGGATAGAAAGCAAGAGAATAAGTATTCACGAATCTTAATAAGAATAAGTATCAATTCCCTCTATTGGAAAAATAATCTAAAAGATTATTTAATAAAATTAGTAAAACTATGCTTAAATGGACAACCAGGGACAGTTTTTCAAGATTTCAGGAAAGAAAAAGGTGGAACAAATTAGAATACGAAGGAGGATGGTATCATCCGAATCTACTCTTCTGAAGTGATATAAGATGACTATAAAAGCTTCTGAGACCCATATGTGCCACATTCAATCTCCTTTCCTCTCTGTATAAATAAAACCAGAACGAAGTAAGAAGAAGAAACAATGAAAAGACATGTCTCCAACCAAAGTACAAGCTATTGAAGCCATGTGAAAGACTAGCATGGCTAAATACTTTGAGGTACTAGCAATCATAAGTCTTCTACAGTAACAGTTGAGAGCAAGAGGCTAAGAATTGTTCATAATTATATGAGAAATTCTAAAAACAAATCTCTTAACAAAGCTAACATGGCACTGCGAGCTACAACTCCTTTGCTGATGTGGATCGAATAATTGCAGGATATATATATAGAGAGAGAGATAGAGAGAGAGAGAGAGCGAGAGAGAGATATATAGATAGAGAGATAGATAGAGGGATAGAGAGAGAGAGAGAGAGAGAGAGAGAGAGAGAGAGAGAGAGAGAGAGAGAGAGAGAGAGAGAGAGAGAGAGAACAGTGAAGAGTAAGAGGAAAAGGGAGGACAATGACGTGGAAATAATGAGAACAAAAATTGACAATCAGGAACAAGGATCTATAGTAAGGAAAGCAATCCAATGGACTCGTTCTTGTAAATTTACCCTGCAGGCGCTCCAGAGAAACCAAGGAAGGGGTCAGTAGCTGCCATCATCGACATCATGGGAAATCCCACATGCACCCTCGGCATGGCAAAGCCCAGGAACGGATGTTGGTGGGCGTGGTGAAAGTGGACGCCACCAAACCGGCGAGCGTTATGCTCCCCGCGCCGCCGCCTATACGGCCGGCCAAAACTACAAGAGGGGTAGATCAACCAATATCATGATCATATCTCTGTGCGCGTGAGTGCCACAACAGAGTGAAAAGAAGACATGGAAATGAGAGACAAAACTTGTTAACTTGACCGAGCTCAGAGATTCGCTACTGGTAGCTTTATATTGTTAAAACAGTGATTAATCGTGGTAAAGTTTTATAACCAAAAATAAAATTAAGAACTGACCCCACCAGGAAGTAGATTGATTTTTTGTCTCCACATAAAATATCCAAAAACATAAAACCAGCAAACCAAGTGAAGAGGTAGTCTTTGCCGAAATGAATCTACGAAGACGACCACCCCTTCAATTCTGCAACACTCTGTCAGTCCATCATCTGAAGATTCCTTCTCCTTTCCTTTTTCCAGCATTCTTCATCCATTCTGCTTTCTTCGCCTGCCTTCCAATGTCCTTACCCCCACCGCTGTATCTATAAATAGATTACTCCCTTTATTCTATTCATTTTCCCTCATCCCTTTTTTTTTAATTTTAAAAGAGAAAAAAATCAGAGTGGGTTGCAATTGGAACACTCTGAAAATGAAGTCTAAGCTTAGTTGCTATGACAAATACAAGATGGAAAAGAATAGTGTACAGCTAGCTAGATAAAGTAACCTGTCATTCTCTACATATATAAAGATACTATATGGATGAGTAACGCATTACAATCGTGCAAGAAAAGATAAGAAAGAACAAGCTTTGAAAATCTCATCCACCAAAACATGCAATCAGTTCCATTACTACAAATGGGAAAAACTATCAATAAGGCAATAAGGTTTTAAGTACAAATCCACCAATATGCTAGAAAGATAGGGAAAATAGCCTTACAGTAGGTAATTCTTTGGAGAAGAAAAAAAGCAATATAAATAGAATGTAAAAGGCATGCATCATTTAAGTATCATGCAGGTATTCTACAACAATCAGTGATGACAACATTATCTTTATTTTAAGCATGGGTCCACATACATTAATTCAATTTAGACAACAATGAAAATGGTACGATGTTTGATTTCTTGAAAAGCAAGACATTCAAATAGAGAGTAACAGAAGAGAAGAGAGCAATACTGTTTTAAAATCACATCAAAACGTAACGGTTTAAGATGTAAATCTAATACGTTTCAAGTCATATATGTACATGTATGTATTGTTATTGTGGAGAAGAAGAAATGAAAAAGGGGAAGAAAAACTGATGATAAATAGAGAGGAAGAGAGGGGAAGGGAGAGGGATAGGGAAAGGAGAACAAAAATGAGGGGAAATGAGGAGGGAAAGCATAAGAAGAATATAATGGGAAAGAAGGAATTGGAATGAATAGAAAGGAAAGGAGAGGAATATAACAAGGAAGGATGAAAAGAGGGAGGAGGAACGAAAAGGAAGTTTATCATTTTACAATATTAGAACACCTTCCTTGGATCACAATGGCTTTTTCTCTTGAATGGATTTAACACATTCATAGCCAGAATTTATCATGGGCACAAAGCTGAAACCTTTTGTAATTGGATGATAACATTTACAAAGAAAGCTAAAAAATAATGTAGAAGTAAAATAAATAGTTCAAAGATTTGAAAAGGTAATTGACATTGTTGATATGTCTTAAGAAATAAAAAACAAGGGGAGAAAAAAATCAAAACAAATACATATTATCAATATCATGGTTAATTGTCTTGGGACTAAAAAAGAAAAACACTATTTTATAAAGCAGTTTGATTGTGAAAGACTTGAAGGAAAGCGTGAAATAGAAAGACATTGATTTACAAAAGAAAACATAAATAAAGACAAAGTAAAGATGATATAATGAAAAGAAAAAGATAGAATTTGAGCTGCATGGGTGAGCATACAACAAATATCCATGGTAAGAACATTTATTGCAATTAATGGACATGCTGGTTTCTAGATGCCCTAAGTAGGAAACTTGATCTAGTATTGTTTGATTAGACCAGACATGATTCAAATCTGACACCTCTTAATTCCAAATATAAACAGGATGTGCCATCATGACCATTGATGCATAAAGCCAATGGAAAAATTCCCAAAATATATTCATAGAGTTGACCGAAATATTTTAAGAAAAGCTAGTAGTAACCAATGTACAACATTTTAAAAATGTGAGTCGACACTTGGACACCCAATAAAGTCGAGTAATGACCTGATGAATTATTTCACAAATATTTACAGTGATAAAGAAATTAATGATCAACTTATCATATGGCGGCATTAAAGACGGCAAGAAGTACTTGTTTGATTGAAGAACTTTTGACATATGAGGTGGCAGGAGATTTCATTGGTCAAAAGGGACAAAAATAGCAAATGCGAGTCCTAATACATGTGTATACATGTACCTATTTCAAAACTCATTCAGATACTCGCTGAAAGCTGACATTACCATGTAAAGTAACATTACAGGCAGCAGTGAGAAATGTTTTAATTTCTTTTTATTACATGCCCTTACAAGCTAATAGATATAATGATATAAGTAAATATAATTTAGATAGCTGGTGAACTTCAGGATTTGTAATTTACCTCACAGAAGAATGTTTTCATTATTTTTGGCAGTGAATCCCAGGTCACACTCCTGACTACGACTAATTTTCAATAATGTGGCTCACTATAAAGATTTAAAATAAAGATAAAGAGTGCATTTATATAGAATCAGGCTCAAAGTGCTTTACACAGTAAATCTCCCCCAGAGCATAATAATTTATGCTCCAACATACTGACAATATCCTACACTGCCTTCAATGCTGGGTACCCAATTACAGCTGGGTGAACTGGGGCGGCCATACAAATTTTCTGTCCCTATTTTGGGTATCAAACCCGGGACCTTGACTCTGAAGTCAGCCGTTCTACCACCTGAGCTAACGGGCCGCTCAAAAGGTAGAGGCTTTTAGAGGCCCATAACTTAAAATAAGTAAATAATTTACAGGAATTGCAGGAACATATAATCCTACAAGACAAGGCTCCAGCTGTTTCTTAAAAGTTAATTTTAGTAACGTTGAAAAAATTTTCATCTTTGAAATAAATTATCAATACAGGTCACCATTCATATTATATAGTCAATTAAATTTCATAGACAGAGGGACTGAAAAAGAAATTGAGGCAGGGGAAGTCACGACGGAATTATCAAGCACAACAGAACATCTCAATAAAATGATAACTAAGTAAATACCAGTTACCAAAAATAGAAATTTTAAATAGCCTTAATGAATTTAAAGATGTGTATCAACAATAATTTTTAAAATAACAATTAAAAATTCAAATACGATAATATAAAACCAAATTAAAATGGAAAGTAATACACAAATTCAAAACAAACAAAGAACACAATGAAATAAGAGTAACAATACATGTATCAGACCACATGCTCTCATTGCATCTAATTCAATGTTATTTTTTTTCCTAGAGAGAAGAATAGAGACAAATTCGTCTTTTAAGTTGATGTAATTCAAACGTCAATTATTTGCAACATTTCTTAACACTATTCATCCTATCCTGTCTTTGGTAGTTAATTTCAGGATGACAAATATGAAAGCATTTCAGAGAAGACATTGAATCATAATGGAACTTGTTCTCCTCTAGAGTGACCAAGAGATCAATAGAAAAATAAGCGTCAACTTCTTTATTTCTATAAATATTTGTTTACCTTATATTATGCTGCTGAAATTTAAACCGCATTAAGGAAACACTAAGAACTGAGCGTAGAAAAAGTTCTCTATGTAAAATTAGGTTTGGAAAAGAAATAATCCCTTTTAAAGGGGTATCAAGGTTGATCAACAATAGTCTACATTTATTATTAGTTCTGATTCTCTTCTTGAAAAACGAGATGAGAGCTGTACCATAACGTGCTAGTTTTGAGATGCTATGGGCATGACAGGATGCTATGGGCATGACAGGATGCTATGGGCATGACAGGATGCTATGGGCATGACAGGATACTAAGAAAGACAAAAATCTACAACTTTCATTTTAAATTCTAGAAGCATGTCTATAGCACTAAATGTTCATTACTGAATCAAATGGTTCCCTTTTGTCATGGGACTCTTTCGTTCATGCAATGCAGATAGGAAATTATTTTTAGTTTAAAACAAGCATGATCATCAAATGTAAACAAAACCAAAAGCAATTCAGCCATTCGAAATCTAGTTTTGCATCAAGCATTGCCTTGCAATCGAATCAAAAATTTAATGTTTCTCTATATTCTATGACATATTAATATCAAAAGGCAAAATGGACACTTAAAAATATGCTCTACAAAATACTAAGGACATCAATAAAACCAAATGAAGCTCAGTTTAAAGAGAATTAATTCACTCTCACATTTTCCCTTTAATTGCTGTCTACCAAAACCATAGTAGCCATACTAAAATCATGCTAAAACGCATGTTTCATGAAAATGTCAACTGAGTGTCCCAGTTATGGTATAATATATCTCAATCTCAAGTCTTCTTAGATCAAAAATTGTTTTAAAGAAAAAGTAAAATATTCAGTATCACCAAATCTCCTTATCCATGCCATTCTTCTCTTTGAGTCATTCAGTTCTCCATGGACAACAGGCTATCCGCATCTACCTAACAATTGACCACTGTCCTGGCCAGTCTCTCTATTCCATTTATTGTTTCTAGATCCCTTTTATGAGACCATTTGCCGTGTTGACTTGGGCCCTCCTCCCACTAGTTTAAAGCTCTCCAGTGATGTTCCCTTAGAGTGTGCCACACACAATTCCATTTCTTCCCCCATTTCCACAGCTGTTCTTGCAGATCTATCCATGTCAACTCTATAAATACATATTGCACTAACTATACTATGAATATAATGAAGATAGTATTTACCAATTTATAGGCTACTGGTATTGAAAAACAATCTAGTTAGAATCCTTGAGTTGGGTTCAATAGTTAACCTCCACAGCGAAAAAAGTCATCATTCACAATTACATTATGTGCAAAACATCACCATTTAAATATAATCATCAACTGGAGAGTGAACTTATCTTATGCCATGTCAAAATTGTTATGTAATATTGAAATGTTTCCCGAGCATTGCTGTTTATTTCCTAATTAAAGATAAAGAAAGACTGAAAATGACAAAAGAGATAGAAGGACATATCTAAATCCAATCAACCTTCAACAAACCGTGACCCGACATATAAAAAAAACATTAAAAGCAAGAGTAAAGAACCAAAAATAAAATAAAACAAAATTTCTATATTCAATCCGTTTTGACCCTCAAGTCTGCCATGGTGCACAACAGCTGGGAACACATTTTATCAGTACGGACATGCTCTCACATTTAACAACACTGAAATTTAACGAATCAATGAGAAAATGTGTGCATTCATGTGAAGTGATTGCTGCATCAACAGCTGAAGATCATGCGATTAAGAAAATGCTTGCAAAAACAACCTAATTCTACGCTGAGGTAGTTATCTCACAGGAATCAAAACATCAAACTCATCATCAAAGAAACTTTCCCCAATCCAAATTCAATCAAAAAAATTTGCCGCACATTTAAATTATTCTAAATTGCTTTTATATTTCAATTGTTGGGTTTATTTCTAAAATATCTTTTGTTTTAATTTAAGATCCGAGCAGATCCGCTAGATGCATGAATAAATTTAGTTTGCTATTCTAAAATTGGGTATCTCAGCTATAGCCAGAACCAATCTGTGATTCAGCCAATTTTATTATTAATGTGAAAATTTAAATATTTAAAAAATGGTATCGCATTGTATTTCAGTAAAATACTTTTATTGACTTTTCTAAACATATATAATTATCTTCAATTTTAATATTGTTTTTAAAAATTAAAATTAAAAATACAATTCTATAGTTAATGGACTTTTCATTCAAACAATTATACTTCAGGAAAGTCAGCTTATAAGATGTTTTGATTCCAGCCGACAACGTTTAAAAAAATTATTGAGTAGTTCCAAAGCAACCTCTTCTCTCCTTAAATTATCTCATAACAGTTGTTACAAATATCCTTAGAAAACGAAACCAAAACAAAAATATTTTTCAAAGAAAGATTTTTGTCTAAAAGTAATAACAAAAGATAATAAAACAATCAACTTTAAATTGTTCTGTTGTGCTTGAGCCCTTTAGCTATCACTTACCCTGAACTAGCAAAGGGGTCTTGGGAGAAGAAGGAAGAGGCGAATGGGCTGTTCCCACCGGGGAACCCTGGAAAAGAGTTGTCGAACATGTTGCCACCATTTCTTTGACCACCTAGTAATTAAAGATTTCAAAAGTTTTGTCCTCAGCATATGTAGGCAGATTAAATGTTAAAAGACCTAACTAAATTGCATAACAACTTAACAAGAGGTAATAATCCCAAGAACCAAATGAAATGTGAGGGATAGTCAGAAGATACGGGAATGTTTATATTAATTCACCACTAACTATAAACTCATCTATGAATAAACCATAGAACACTTGAACTAAGATTAAAAGGTTATCAATAATCCATGTCAGATATCACAATTACACATGACTATCATCCTTCATATTAAAAAGAAAAAGAATCTCTATTGTCCTCAAAGGCAATTTGTTGTACAATGGCATATGTTATTCATTCCATTTATAATACAATATCATATAACATTACATTTATAATACAAACACAATGATACAATAATAGTTACATTACATAATGAAATCAACACCAAGTCAT